>JARHVA010005183.1:0-107500 GCA_037957365.1 Torreya grandis | reverse complement strand
ACCCTATAGACACCTAATTTGGGATAATAAACCTTATTCGCATGCTTTATTCCAAAATTAGCCTATTTAGAAAACTTGTACACTTTAACCCATTTATAAGATGGACATATTAATGATTAAATATGTACCACATGTTCTCTTAGTGTTTAAATAACACTTCTCATTTTATAATTTGAATAATTCAAAGCATAAGTAGTAGGTTATGGTAATCTAGTAAACTATGATGAAATAGTGATGAAGCAAGCAAACTATTCCATAATATTTATATTAGTTGGTGGTTGAGATCCACCATGGATAGAAAATCTTTGTAAATAAGAAGATGATCTATGATAATTTGTGAATTAAGTTCAATTCTAAGTCTAAATCTAAACTTATATGGACATATATAATGAAACTTTAATCTAAAGTAAATGGTCAAAAAAGAAGTAAAAAAGGTAGGGTAAGGTAGAGAATAAGTGTGTTATTGATCTTCATCTTAGACATCATGACAAAGTTAAAGTGATTCCCATGCATTCACTTAAAACCAATATATGAATTAGAATAGCTTAAGATCAAATCACAACATATATCTACCAAACTTCTAAGGAAGATAAGAAATAATGCAAATAAAAACCATGTTTAATCTAAAGGTTTACTCCATTAAGCAGAGAGATGATGCGCATATACAAATGTAGAGAAAATAAAATGAATTAAACTAAGGAACCTTTAATTAACCTATCATATTCACAAGTTAACAATCATGCATTCAAAAGGTACATGCCAAGAATTCATAAAAACTATTCAAATTTAAGATCCAGAATAAATAATCAAGAGAAAAACCATATAGCAAATGATGCAAACAAATTTAGACAATATATTTATAATTCCTTGATTGAATTATTAGCTAAAAATTATAAAAGTTTTAGCTCAAAACTCAATCCCTTTTACAATAGTCAATACTCTATTTATAGAAACAAGGAAGTATGTCAGTCAGTTGTTGTAACTTACAAGTGTATAAATGTGAAGGATAGTTGTCCTTTCTATTAAGTTTATAAAATACACTAGACTTTTAAAAAATAACTAACCTATAGGAAAATGTGATAAAAAACTGCACATGACTTTATAAAAGAATATTCTATTCTCAAAATCTACAATGCTTCAATAAAAGAGAATATTCCTAACTAATTGGTGGACCTTGTGTTGATGAAGTCCTTTAGTTCTACTAAATTAGCCTTACTAAATTTTGATGTCACTCATCAATAAGTCTCAAATTAACTATAGTTTCAAGTAATAGTTTAACCTCTTGATTAGCTAGGTCTTCAATATCTCTATTATTTGGGTCCCACTATCTAAATTCATCATGTTGTAACTTGAAATATGCTCTATGCCTAAGAGTGTCTTCAATGTTGTCCCAATAATGAAAGACGGTTCTACCAATAGCCAAGGGTGGAGGATGTAGTAGTCCTTTCCTTTTACCCCTCAAAATACCATCAATACCATTTCATATTTGGAATGTAACTTCCTTCTTATCCAATTTGTTTGTAATATGGACTAACAGTCTAAGTAAAGTGCACTATGTTCCCTCAATCCTGATGATTATGTAGTATAGATAAAACTCGACTTCATTATCAATGGGCTAACTCTTGGCATTGTGCATATTTTTATAGCCTCATTCAAGGTAGGATAGATAGATATAATCACTAATAAATTAAATATGGTCTCTATACATAAAGATATGCAATTTTGAATAAAACTTGGACACTATTTATGTCTTCTTAGGAGACCAACCCTTAAATTTGGGGATATCAATTGTGGAAAATAGGGCATCTAAGAGATAATACATTATATAAAAGCTTTTCCTAGATCCTTTATTGACTATGGATATCTACCTACATAAACATGTGCTAATAACTTCACTAGTGGGAGGGGTGAGCTCCTTCTAAATCATAAAGTATAATAGCGGTACCCATTTACTATCAACATAAGTGGTAGTAGGGTTTCCACAACCTATTCATCAAGGTAATTATCATTTTAATTCAAGGTCAAACTTGGCTAATGGGAGTGTTTACACTAATCTCATAAATCACATGGTTTCTAGAATACAACCATGGGACTAGGATGGCTTTGAGATCATATTTCTTAGCCCATTCATTAAGTGTGGGTATATCTAATTAGGTATTGGATAACTTATAATAGTTCTCAAAAGTAATTAGAGACACATAAGAAATGAATTTACAAGTATTTTCATTGATCAACATACTATTTTCAATTTTACATTCTTTAAAAATAAGGAAGGGGACATCTATACAGTGAAGTACCTCTGGTTTTACTGATGTATGGTGAAGGATCATCATTTATGTTGCAACTATGTCATAATATATTATCTTAAAGGATGTAATTTTCTCATACTCCATGGTCATGGGTTGCATCTCTTCAATTTTCCAAAATATCTTATACCAATAATTATCTCTAATGTTTGATGCCATAGTATCAAATATTGAATCCTTAAAGACCATTCCTTCTAAATTTGTTGTTAAGTAGAGCTCTATGTAATTTCTATGTTGATTGTGTACTACCATGATCGTGAGATTTACAAATTGCTCACTAGTGGTCTACAAATTGTCTTTAGATTAATATGCATTTGCTCAAATGATAATTGAGTTCTCTCTAGTTTGACTATGGTTAAATTGAGATCAAATAAGGGCTTTATCAACACTAGGGTTTCTTTGTAAGTCTTTTTTGAGATTTAATGATGACACTTTTTCGGACATAAAATTAATTTGGTTATTTGGATTTGATTTAGATCTTTACCTTTATAACTTTGATTTTTTGTGCCAACAAAATCTTTGGTTTTGTCATTTTTTGCTTAGGCAGTGTCTATGTGGCATCTAGTTAGAACTTTCATGGTAGTTTGTTCATTAATTTTTCAAAAAAGAACCATTTCACTTTGAAAATATTTCTTGGTCTCATTCTATTGGATCATCTTAAACAAATCAATGCAAGTCATTTATATCAATCCTATGAGTTACACACCATAGGTCATTGTTTATACTAGGCCTTGTGATTACACCATTTGGTAGTTCCACAAGGCTTCCTAAACTATATAGCTTATTAGCTATGTTAGTTGGAATATACTTGACACATAGATATCCTATGGGTATTCAGAGGATTCATTGAATTTTCCATAGATATATCACTCTATTTGATCATGTTCTTCTGATCTCACATGAGTTGTAGATCCTATAAAGGTGCACAATGTTTAAGTTAACATTGGGACATATAAAAACATAGGTTAAAGACTTTAGGATATGGTTTATTTAATGTTAATTTACATTATATAAACCATAAGATAAATTATTTAAGCTAATTATAGAACATGATAAAAGGGAGACCCTTAATAATAAAGGAATGAGTATAATGTTTTTAATTCTAAGGTTTTATTATATTAATAAATACAATAAAAATTTAGGGTAAAATTTATAACCTAAATTTTAATAAATGGACCTTTAATTTGTTAGGTTATGTCAATATAATAGACCCAAATAAGATCATGGGACATATGGGGACCAAGCGTGATATTTTAGGCCAAAGTTTAGTCAAATGTTTAGAAACATGACCGTACTTAAGGATAAAATTTGAGTTAGGTTCATGGTGTTTATAATCAATCCCATGAAAATTTGAACTTATTCTATAATGGTTTAAAGGCTAAATGAAAGGAAAATTTTATCATTGAAGCACAAAAATATAAACATGCTTATTCTGCAAATGGGTCTCCATTGATCCTACAACATGAGGACAAACAATGATGGCCTCATGGACATCAATTGATCATCATGATAATTTCAAATTTAATCTCGTATAATTATTCATAGGGGCTAAAATTTGATGGTCTCATGGACGTTAATGAACAAATCATGGATGTCAATTGATGATCACATAGACATAAAATTTAAGCTCGTATAATTATTACTAAGGGATAAAATTTGATGATTTAATAGACTTCAATGATGGCCTTGAAAAATTAAATTTATGGTCATGAGAACATCAATTTTAAGCTTTCATAATTACCTATAGTGACTAAAATTTAATGGCCTCATGGATGTCAATGATGGCTTCATAGACATCAATTGAAAGGCATGAGAACATTAAACTTAAGTCCCATGAATAGTAGGTTCCATATGAAATTTGAATTGATATGCATCATTTAATTTATTTTGTACAAGTAATCATAGATAATTGATTATGATTTATGTCATTGAGTGAGATTGGCTCCATGGATAAAAGTTTTCAATTCATCAAGTCCACCTTGTTACATTTGATCAATGTTGCCTAATTAAACATCGGTCGTTGATCTTATAAAAATCACATGATTTAAGTTAGGGCTGAAGGGCATATAATACTTAGGTTAAAGTCTTAAGACTAAGGTCTTTTTTATGTTAATAAACATGAATGGGGCTTTAGGACCAAGGCATTAGTCTAAGTTGTAAAAAGAGGGACCATGGTAAATAGCAAAGGTTGGATCATGCTAAGAATGTAATAAAATGACCCTATAAACATTAAATATAGACCATTAACAAATAGAAAGGGAATAAAGGGGGTTATATATAAATAATACCATGCATATAATTTTTAGGATATGGTTTGGTCATGTTGAAAACCATGACTAAGCTATGGTATAAAAAATTAAGCTCAAGTCCACAACATTTTTAAAGTAATCCTACCAATTTTTAATTTGGCTCAAAAACTTATGCTAGGGTTTTTGAAGGATAACATCCAAGACATTTAACCATGGATTGGACTTAGATTTATTCAAACCAAAGTCTAGTAAAAGCCAGATTTAGATAAAATCATTGAAACTATGAAACCCAAATATTTTCTACCTCTAATAGACATATGTTAAATCTATAACTTGGAACAAGAAGGTCCAAAGTTAGAAAACTTTGGATAAGGTTAAACAAGAGCCATGAATAATCAGACTAATTAGAACATGGTGTGGATGATCTTCAAATGTGAATAATGTGTAAACATATTAATGGCACTTTGATCAAGTGTTTTTTTAGTTCTAAGGTACAAGTTACATAATTTAACAAAGGGTACCCAATTTTTAGAATTAGGGGGTATGTTGACCTTAACAAATGATAAATTCTAAGGAAAGCATAAGTATATGTTAGAATATAGAGACTATGGTTTGGGCATAGAATTAAATTACTTATTCTACTTGATTAGTACCATTACGAAGATCAGTTTATGGTTAAGACAAACCTTGCTTCTACAAAATTAGGATCAAACATCAAAACCTAGCCATGTTTTGTGTGTGATTTGATTCCACTTACTATTTTATATGGGATTCAGGGGAAAAATTCTAGTTTCATGTCTTTAATCATTAACATTGATTTAGTTTAGGGAGGGCTTGGGCATTGCTCTTCTACTAGCTAAGCATCCATAGCCCTGATAAAGATGTCTTTCAATCTAATCAAGGCCTTGCTCCAATTCCAACTAGTCATCCATAACCTCGATGGAGATTACCAGAATCACCTTTGCTTGAAATAATTTTGATTTTGTAATAATCTCTTATTTTTTGGATCTTTTAGGCTTTATATCAAAGTTTGGTAACCAAGTTAGCTTATTTTTGGGGATTTGGTCAAATGTTTGATCCTCAGAAAATCAATTATGGTTACAAATTTGTCCTGGGCAAGGATATTTTTTAAGTGAAAACATGACTATGCCTTAATAATTCAAGCTTTCATCCCACATGTGTAATTCTTATTAAAACCAAATTTATATCAAAATAATGTTTAAATTATGATAGAATAGTTGACATGTCTACCAGTCCTTTCCAATTTATTTAAACTATAATATAAGCTTACATTTCAAACCCATGATCAACAAATGCTTGATATTCATACTTGCATTTTTGAAATATGGAGTTCTTAAGTTTTTTAAAATGAACTTTAAATTGAGTGTTGTCTAAAAGGAATTATTATAAGTAAGGAATGAAGCAAAATAAGTAAACACATAGATGAAAAGTAAAGAAATTAGGTAAGTAAACAAAAGCAAACAAATATATACAAGCATATATACAAACAAATGATAGGAAGGAAAGAGAAGAAAGAAAGTGAACTAGCCTACCTACATTAACCCTAACTATTTTTATAGTTTACTCTATGAATACCCCAAGGGGAGCATTAGAAAAGTAATGCTTAAGGTACTACCCATTGGTGGACAAAGTGAATTTAGTTCCTTGTAGGTTTTTCAATTTGAAGGTGTGTTTTCCATGTGTCAAAAAATTCTGATAGGGACCTATCCACAAAGGTGTGAACTTCCCATGTTTACCCTTAGGCTCAGATGTCTTGTCCCAAATAAGAACTAAGTCTCCTTGCATAAACACCTTTATCTTTGATCACTTATCAAAACTCCTTTTCAATGTGGTTTCATTCTTGTAAAGCTAGAAAATGCCTCTTCTTTAACATCTTCCATCTAAACAATGTCTAATAGTCTTGAATTGACTAATACCTGATCTTCTTCCATATACTCATGCATGAACCAGTATGTTGGAAGCTTGAGTGTAATGGGGAATATGGGCTCTTCACCATATAATAGTAAGAAGGGTGATTCCTTGAGATCCTACTTGACCCTTGTTTTATCTAACCATAGGTCATATTTGATAATATTATGCCAAGTTATAGGTTTGTTTATTGTAGACTTTTTTATTTCTTTCATCAAGTACTTATTGGTTGATTTGGATACACCCTTACCTTGAAGATAATAGTTGGATGCAAACTTGAGACTAATATTTTTATCATATGCCCATTATATCATTTCAATGGATGTGAAATCATATCCATTATCACATACTAGAGATTATAGAGTCCCAAATTTGGTGCATATGTTTTCTTCCAAAAAACATATCACTTCTTCAATTTTACACTATTTAGTAGCCACTACCTCAGTCCATCTGGTGCAGTAGGTAGTAGTAGTTAGAATGTACTTGTGACCTTCTAATAAGTTGGGGTTGACTACCCCCATGAAATCTATCACACATCAGGTAAATGGTTTATCAATCGTCACTAGTTATAGTGGCATGGGTACCTTGGGCTATTTTGTCTTAAAGACTTGACATGAGTGGGACTCTCTCACATGATTTTGATCATCCTTGAATATGGTGGTCCAATTGTAACTATGTCTTAGAATTTTGTGAGATATGGTTCTTCTTGATGGATGCCCACTTCCCAACTTCTCATGAAAATTTCTTATTATCTAGATAAAATTTTATTTTAAAATGCATCTTAGGTAGACACCTTCAAAGTTATTTCAGTATAGTTCTCCATTCTTGATCATTGAATGGGATACTTTGAGTCTTAAATCTCTCTTATGCTCCATGTTCAATCCTATAAGACAAGTACCATTAATCAACAAATGAATGATAGGATCATACCGATCATTGGATTGAAAATTTTCTTGCTCAACCTACATGACATTAAGATTGGGGTTAGCATTGGAAATCATTTGAATCAAACCTTATCATCTTATAAATTTTTTAGTCTTGATTTCAATGTCACATTCCTATAGCATTGGCATCCACTTACCACTCGTTTCTCCTAGTTCATTCTGGGTCAACATGAGCTTGGTGGTAGGGTTAGGTAAGATAACATGCACTTTATCCTAAGAATGTAGTTCTTAAATTTTTCACTACCTTTACTAATGAAAATGATTTTTTATCAATTAAACAATAAATTAACTCAACATTTTAAAATTTGGTTCTCATGAAAGCAATTGGATGGTCACATCCATCAATATTCTAAGTTAAAACTATAATAATAGTTGTTTAGAAGCAAAGGTAAAAATCATTGGAGAAATATGGACTTATCAAGACTAGAACTTGACCAATTTCCTCCTTGATGTCCTTAAATGCCTTCTTGGTTTCTTCATTCCAAGTGATTTTGGCATCTTTTTTCAACATGTCATTCAATAGTTTGATGATTTCTACAAATCCATAAGTAAACTTTCTTACAAAGTTAATTTTTCCAAATAATGATTTTAGTTATTTCCTAATGTCAGGAGGCTATATCTCTGATACAACATATACTCTATTTGAATCTATAGAGATTTCCTCCTTAGTTATAACATGGCCCAACAATTTTTCCTCAGTAACACCAAAATTCTCTTTTTTGGATTGAGGTAAATCCCATACCTTCTACACCTTTCAAATACCTATTGTAAATTCATGATGTGGTCTTCCTTATTTTTAGAAAAAAAGTTAGATTGTCCATGTATATAATGATGCATTTACCTACCAAGCCTTGGAAATCATGATCCATGGCCCTTTAGAACATTTCTCCTACGTTTATTAATTTGAATGGTATCTTCTTGTATGCAAATGCTCTTCACTTGGTAGTGAAATTAGTCTTCATCCTATCTTCCTAATTTACCATTACTTGTTATACCTTGAAAAATCCATCAAGAAAATACATCATAGCAGAACCCAAAACACTTTGTATAATCTGGTCTAAAGAAGGAAAAGGATAGTTGTCTTTTTTAGATGACTTATTTATATTCCTAAAATCAATGAACAGTCTTAGTTTACCATTATTTCTTCTAACTGGGACTAGATTGGTGACCCAAGTAGAGTACCTAATGGGAAATACAATGTTGGCATCTAAAAACATTTTTACTTCTTTGTAAATCATGAGTTCTAAAACAAGGTTAATATGCCTCTTCTTTTATCAAAATGATTTGTAGTATTTCTTCAAGAGTATGGTATGGGTGATCACTCTTAGATTAAAAATATTTAAGCCATCATAGGACCATGCTATTATATCCTTATAGTTTGTCAACAAGTCTTTGGATTTTTTATCTTCAATGATCATACATGTTGTCCCAATATTAAATAGTTGAGGTTGATCTTGATGTCCAAGATCAATTGCCTTATAATCCTTCCCACTCACTTTGGGAATCTTAGTGTTCTCCACTAGCTTATCCTAGTTAAATAACCTCTCCAAGGAAATCATGCCTTCTAGAATTTTGTTGTCATTCAACTAAATGAATTTATTATCAAATATGCCATCCTATTCAAGAGTGTTCTCATTGGCCTCATCTATGACATGGGCCTCAAATAATCCTAAGTTTGTCATGAAATCTAAGATTTATTGGTCATAATTAAAAACACACATATGGTTTATATTATCTAAGATTGAAGGGCATGTAACCAACTAAATGTTAAAATTCTAAGTTCTAAGCCTTTTTCTCCTTTTTAGGGATGGACACAATGTTGAATGCATAAAAAGATTCTAGTAAATCCCAAACTCAACTTATATCTCTTGAGATATGATAATTTACATTGGTACCTACTCCTCACCTGATTGAATATAAGTTCTAAGTCACCATGAACCAAGATTTTCATAACTTTATGAAAAATGGTAAATTATAATCCTAGAATCAAAGCTTCATATTATTCAAGATTATTGGTACAAGGAAACTAAAGTCTATAAGCAACTTTTAATTCTTTCCCAATATGATTGTTAAGAATAACTCCTACTCTAGACCTAGACTTACACCTAGCACCATCAAAATCTAATTTCCAAATTCTGTGAAAATCATGAGAAGTCTTAGAATTACATACCTTAAAAGTCTCAAGAGTATAAACTCCCAATTCAAAATCCGTCATGTTGATCTCATCAGAGTCTAGCATGTTAACCCTTTCATTTACAACATTATATTCTATGATCATGTGTTTCATTTTAGGCTCTCTTTCCACCCTGATCTAATTTGAGACTCTTTTCCATGGCAACTAAAAATGAGAATAGTCAATAGAAATACATCCATTCAGGGCCTTTGTTCGCTCTCTACTTAATAGTAAGCCAGAAGCATCAAGAATGTCTACCACCTAGATGCCAATAAATTATGGGACCTATTGATGCTTCTAAATGAACCACAAGTGATATTTAGTGTTTAAATAACACTTTCATTTTATAATTTATAAAATTGAAGGCATGAGTTGTAGGTTTCGGCAATCTAGTTGCCTATGGTGAAATAGGAGTAGAGCAAGATAAATTGTTCTACAATATTTATATAATTTGGTGGTTGAAAGCCACCTTGGTCTATTCTTCATGAATTTTTGAGAATCTATTTTAATACTTAATTATCCTCCAAATTAATCTAAGTAGATATTTATAATGAAGCTAAAACTAAAGTGATCTTGGTGTAAAAGGGAGTAAAGAGAATGGTAGAGCAGAAAAGAAATAAGTGATTGTCAATTTTAGTATCAAGCATTATGATAAATCATTAACTACAACTTAATATGCATTTAACTAATATATAATGCAATATAGCCTAATCTCAAATCCCACTATATATCAAGCAAACTTCAAGGAAAATGTAAAAAGACACAAGTAAGAACCATGTCTAATTTAAAGATTTACTAATATAATCAAATAGAAATTACACATCTAAATACAGAGCAAAATTAAATGAAGCAAAACCTAAGAACTTCCAACTAATCTATCATGATCATACACTAAAAACATTGTGATTAGAAAATGCAACTAAGAATTCAAAGACAATATTCAAATTCAAGACCTCTACTAAAAATTGAGAGAAAAATCTATATTAGCAATTGAAACATCAAAAATGGACAATCCTTGTATAATTCCTTGATTATGTTAATTAATTAAAATTATATAAAGTGGCTCAAAATTTTCTCCCTTTACAATTGGTAATAGATGCCTTTATAGAAAGATCAGGAAGCATACTACTTAGTTACAAAGAATAGGTGTACAAAGATAAGGACAACTATCCTTACAAGTTCTAAAATACATGTGCTTTTCACAATTATACTGACCTAAAGGCAAATATGATAAAAAATTATCATATGACTTTATAATGGAATATTCTACTTTAAAAGTTACAAAATTCTACAAAATATAATATTGCTTAATTTTTTGGTGGGGCCTCTAATGATTATTGTTGAAGGATGCTCACAGCTTTAGCATGTTGTTCATCACTATCTCTAGGTCCACTACATGCTTTAGGATATACTCCCCCTCTTAATCTACTAAGTCATCAATATTCTTATCATTCTTATCCATGGCTTCATTAATACTCCTAGCTTCATTTATTCTTTCTCTAGCATTGAATATCATGTTTAGGATTTTACTATTTTTGGCCTTAGATTTGCCTTGGCTCTTCACTTTGATTTCTTGGGTTATTAAATTATTCCTATGTTTTAATTCCTCATCACTTATGATTCCAAGGGAAATAGGTTGTTCAGGCTTTGTAAGCATAGTTCCAAGAAGTTATTCAATTCTTTCAATTAGCTCCTTATCATCATTCAAGAACTTTTTAACATTATTATGCCATACAATCAAATTCTAAATCTTATCCACAAAAAATATTAGGATTTCACTTAAGTGTCTGAAATTGTTGGTGTTAAATTTTGGGATCTATTTCTTTGCTTGAATGTTAAGGAGTTTGGCTATTTTGTCCTCTTAGGCTTGATACTAGGTGACTCAACTCATGGCTAATACACACTACCCCTCTAATGCACTCTATCTTAGTTTCATTGACTTGAGTGCTTCAAACATGTCATAAAATGACTCATCAAGCTCTTGGTCATTGCCTCAAGCACTGATAAAATTGATTATGTCTACAAGTTTTCCTTTTCCTTTTACAAATTTATGATCCTCTACTTCAAACCTTGGACTCTAGCTTTAGCCTATGTAGACTGGGCTTCTCTTAGACTTTCCACATCCTCTTCATGAATTTTTACTTCACCAAGATATTGGCCTAGTACTGGGGTTAACCCTATAAAGGGTTCCACATTTTGAAAGGTGAATTCCTTTTTTCTAACTGTTAACACAATGGATTGCACTTGGGGGAAGGAAACTGAGCTCCTACCCTTCCACACGCAATAATGGAAACTCCCCTCTCACCTGTGGAACCGACAAAGCTGGAGGGGAGAGTCTCTATATGAGGGCTAGCTCCCTCTGATGTATCTTTTAGGCCATGGTTCTCCCACTGCTAATAAATAAAATGAAAAAAGGGGGGGATGAAAAGGGAGAGAGAGATGCTTAAAATAGAACCCAAGTCTAAAAAATGAAAAGGTGATACACCAAAAAAGTTGACCCACCCAGCCCAAACATACACTTTTCACCAAGAAGAAATGCCCATACACTTCATATAAAGTCAAAATTTCTTCTGCAATAGTTAGCTAGGGGTTTGTGGAAGTATAGGGAGGAAGGAACTAGTAAAGGTGTTCTGGGACACACTTTGATAGCCTATTCATAGGCACCTATATTCTTTCTGTAGACACTTCTAGTAGACCTACAGAAAGGAGACTTCAAAATGCACTAGACATGATAGAGTCACTCTATGAAAAGCATCAAAAATAATGACTTAACACAAAATAAAACATAGACATATGCATGAGTGCAAGTCTAGATGGAGGTAAAAATGTTAAGTCTTGATTGAAGGTAAAATTTGGCAGAGCTCTACCTTACAAGCCCAAGAGATTTTTGGGGCAGAGTTTTACCTTAAGGGTAAGAGAGTGGATCCCTTCTTAGAATGAGAAGTTTATAATTTATAGAGGAAGGAAGAGGCCATTTTGGTGCCCTCTTACAAGTGACCCATGTGCCTTCTGAGCATTGGGAAGAGAAAGCCGCTTGAGGATAATACTATGTCAGCCCCTGTCATGATTCAAAATTATGGGCCACATTGTTTCTCTACTCATCAATGCAAAAATGAAGAAAAATGGGTCACACCATTCACTATTTGCACCTCTTGATGATCACATGGCAGGTACTATGTCAACCACCAAAATAACTCCTTAAATTGACACTTTCCTAGACAACTTGAATTGCTTTGTCTATTTCTACGCTTGGCTACTTTGCCTCCTCTGGCTCCTTCTGTTACTCCTTTGGCTCTTATCTGAGAGCGCATCCATTTCTGACACATGTCATAGTCCACTACTTAGACACTTAGAAGACACTTTGAAACATGGATGCTGACACATGGCAGCTTCCACGAAGTTGATGATGGGATATGTGGTAGCTTCTGCTTAACTTAGAGGGTCTTTTGAGAGTCAAGCAAAATTTGACATGTGGCCGCTTCCACTTACTCTTGAGAAAAACTTACCATTGAAGCTTAAGAGAGACCCAAGGCCTCAGATGCAAACACTTGTCACACTCTACTGAGATGGGTGAGGACACATGGTGACATTTGATCACCTTTGAGGGTCCCTTAAGGGTTACGCAGAGAATTTTGATATCTATGTGGAAGGTGACATGTGGCTACTTCCACAGAGGCTTTAGTTGCCTTTGGAAACCTTCGGGACTCATTTTATTCCTATAGATAGTGACACTTGGCATGCTTCACATAGTCTTTAGTAACTCATTCAGGCCCACCACAGTCTTCTTTGAAGCCAATATGAGAAATTTGTGGATGTTGACACTTGGTAACTTCCACTACACTTCGTGAGAGGCTTATATTTAAAGCTTAAAAGAAACCCAAAGCCTCAAATGCAAACACTTATCGCACTTTATTGAGATGGGTGAGGACACGTGGTAGTATCTGCTTACTTTTAGGGTCCTTTGAGAGTCACACAAAAGTTGATAGATGGTTGCTTCCACTTATTCCTTCCCTTCAATGATTCTTCTACTACAAAATTTGACATTTATGTGCCTATCATTATTTAGCTTTTTCATTGAACCTCACCGTTGAACTGTTTCTTTGTTGAACTTGCCATTGAATTGAAGTGATGAACCAAAGCTCAATGAGCTCGTGTAACCTGAAATTGACTAGCTCTGAATAGCAAGGAAAGAAGGGGGACCAATTTTTTGGCCTATTAGGCAAAAAATGGTCAATAAATTGGTGACTCCCAGAGGAAGCATGCCTGCTATGCTTAGAGACCAGTTGCCTTGTAGTTCATTGGGCACAGAGTCAAAATGTTACTTTGAAGAAAGGTTAGTAATAGCCCCAAATATCTAGGAATCAATCATGAGCCTTTTACCCTAGACAAAAGGGAAACACACACACAAGACTAAAAACACTACTTGTGTAAACTACACTTAGGGATAGCAGGAAAAGAAACTAAAAGAAAAATACTATGTATAACTAACTAGGTATATCTGCTTCCCTCCTAGATCAAAGGGAAATTTTCTTAAGTCCCCCACCTGGCAAGAAGACTTATGGTGCCAGACAAGTGGCTAAATGAAATGGAGAGTTGGTGACCTGCTCCTCTTGCATGCCACCTAAGTTGGCTTCTACTTGAGTGGATCAGATTCAAACATGCTTCCAACATACATGTATTCCTTTTGTTCTTGGAAGCTTGTTGAATGTTGGTCCTTCATTTTGGTGCATTTCACCAAGAAATATGTGGTTGTTGGCTCATCACCATAAGCCCTTTATTGTGTATGATCCCTCTATAATGCATCATGGTCTGACTTGTCTCTTGCTCCCTCAAGGTCTTCTTGAAGAAGGATGACTATGGTGATGTCTAAAATGGAATCACAAACTGATTGCTCATCCCACAAAACATCACCTCTTTGTTTAAAGCTTTCTTCTTCAAGGCTTCCCTCAAGGGAGACCAGCCTCTCCTTTTCCTCCTCAAAGGTGCAGATCTCTAGATCTTTAAATATATTCTCCTCTAACATTAGCTCATTAGCGTAGGTGTTCTTTATAGTAGGTTTAGGGAAGTGGTTTATTGAATAAGTATGGGTCCTCTCAAACCTCAGTCACTTTATTGAGTTTAAAGTCCATTCAATGAATTCAAAAGGGACACCCTTAGTAGCAAACCGTGTGGCGATTTTAGGCATAGGTCAGACTGGTCTTATTGGACCAAGATACTATTTCTTAATGGCACCAGAACTACTTAACTAGCTGATTCAACTTGGAGTCACCATTGGTTTGGGTAGAAAAGCCTCCAAAGGCTGGTCGATTGAAGAACACACCAAAAATTCTTTAACTCTTTAGACACAACTTGTCCTAGTTGGTCCCACTGGGCATGACAAAAACTTTTGATGTAGTGGATTCCACCTAGGGTAGGAAACCTAGCTCTTGCCCTTCCACACACAACAATGGAAACTCCCCTCTCACTTGTGGGACCAGTGAAGCTGGAGGGGAGATTCTCTAGATGAGGGCTAGCTCCCTCTAATATATCTTTTAGGCCAAGGTTATCCTACTACTAATAAATAAAATGAAAAAGAAAGGAGGGATGAAAAGGGAGAGAGAGATGCTAAAAATAGAACCTAATTCTAAAAAATGAAAAGGTGATACACCAAAAAAGTTGACCCACCTAGCCCGAACATACACTTTTCACCAGGAAGAAATGCCCATACACTTCATATGAAGTTAGAAGTTCATCTGCAATAGTTAGCTAGGGGTCTATGGAAGTATAAGGAGGAAGGAACTAGTAAAGGTGTTCTAGGACACACTTTGATAGCCTATTCATAGGCACCTATATTCTTTCTATAGACACTTCTGGCAGACCTACAAAAAGGAGACTTCATAATGCACTAGACATGTTGGAGTCATTCTATGAAAAGCATCAAAAACAATGACTTAACATAAAAGAAAACATAAACATATGCATGAGTGCAAGTCCAGATGGAGGTAAAAATGCTAATTCTTAATTGAAGGTAAAATCTAGTAGAGATCCGCCTTACAAGCCTGAGAGATTTTTGGGGTAGAGTTTTGCCTTAAGGCTAAGAGAGTAGATCCCTTCTCAGAATGAGAAGTTTATAATTTATAGAGGAAGGAAGAGGCCATTTTGGTGCCCTTTTACAAGTGACCCATGTGCCTTCTGAGCATTGGGAAGAGAAAGTCGCTTAAAGATAATGTTGTGTCAGCCCTTGTCATGAATTGAAATTATGGGCCGCACCATTTGTCTGCTCATCAATGCAAAAATGAAGAAAAATGGGTCACACCATTCGCTATTTGCACCTCTTGATGATTGCATGGTAGGTACTATGTCAACCACTAGAATAACTCCTTAAATAAACACTTTCTCGCACCTCTTGAATCACTTTATTTATTTTTATGCTTGGTTACTTTGCCTCCTCTAGCTCCTTCTGCTACTCCTTTGGCTCTTAGCTGAGAGCGCATCCAATTCTAACACGTGTCACAGTCTAATACTTGGACACTTAGAAGACACTTTGAAATGTAGATGTTGACATGTGGTAGCTTCTATCAAGCTTATGATGGGATACGTGGTAGCTTTCACTTAACTTAGAGGGTCTTTTGAGAGTCAGGCAGAAGTTGACACGTGGCCGCTTCCACTTACTCTTGAGAGAAACTTACCATTGAAGCTTTAGAGAGACATGAGGCCTCATATGTAAACACTTGTCACACTCTGCTAAGATGGGTGAGGACATGTGGTGGAATCTGCTTACCTTTGAGGGTCCCTTGAGGGTTACGCAGAGCATTTTGATATTTCTATGGAAGGTGACACATGGCCACTTCTACAGAGCCTTTAGCTACCATTGGAAACCTTTGGGAGTCATTTGATTCTTGCAAATAGTGACACTTGGCATGCTTTATGTAGTCTTTAGTAACTCATTTGGGCCTACCATAGTCTTCTTTGAAGCTAACAAGAGAAACCTACAGATGTTGACACTTGGCAGCTTCCACTACACTTTGAGAGAGGCTTATCTTTAAATCTTAAAAGAAACTTGAAGCCTTAGATGCAGATTCTTGTGACACTCCACTGAGATGGGCAAGGACACATGGTAGCATCTACTTACTTTTAGGTTCCTTTGAGAGTCATGCAAAATTTGACACGTGGCCACTTCCACTTATTCCTTCCCTTCAATGATTCCTCTGCTGCAAAATTTGACATTTGCATGCTTGTCATTATTTAGCTTTTCTATTGAACCTCGTTGTTGAACTATTTCTTTGTTGAATCTCACCGTTGAACTTACTATTGAACTGAAGTGATGAAATGAAGCTTGATGAACTCATGTAACCCAAAATTGAATAGCTCTGAATAGCAAAGAAAGAAGGGGGACTGATTTTTTTGCCTGTTAGGCAAAAAATGGTCAACACTAACCATAGTTGTTCTTGTTTTTATTCTCTCTAACCCAACTATTTCAGGGCTGAAATGGATGGTAGTAACTAGCTCCTTAAATTTTGGAGGTTTCAAGACCTTCACAACTAAGCCACTAGATGCTCTCAGAGCATTCATCTTCTTTGTTTCTAGTTATTAAATCACTATAATTCTCTTTTCTTCCTACTCTTTCACCATAACCCTTATCCATGGCTTCATGTCATCTTGAATCTCAATGTCAGTAACTCTTATTATAGCCCATGAATGGGAAAGAGAGGGAACCTTTTGTAGTTTCCCATAAATTAACCAGTTAGGAATGACTGGTCTATAAATATGGAATTCATCACTGAATAAATTTAACTCACTTGTGGGGTGAGGGATGATTAACCTTAGTCTTTTCCTTGGTCCCATAGGAACCAATGCTAACTATGCTTTCCTCTTTTCTATGGATGCCATAGTGATAAGTTATTTTCCTTTAGTTTCCTCAAGCTCCACCTACCTATTTGATTCATAGGCCTTTGGAAGTTCCTTAAGGGCATCCTTAAGTATCTCTTCTAGTTCTAACGAAAGCATGCCCAAATATTATACTAGAGAAGGTGGCCTTTATGGGAGTGTTGAAGATGAAGGTCCCTCCCAAGGCCTCTCTTCCAATTTAACCTCTCCCACTTTCTCCTTATCCTTACCTTGTTCATCTTAACCTTTCACACCTGACTTTTCTTAGGCTACCCTAGTGGCTATGGTTGTTTTGCCTAGGGTGTCCTAGATTGACCTGATAACAAATGATATTATAAAGGATGCATTTTCCATCTTTCCCTAGATGGCTTATCATCTCTAATTAACCTATGTTCCATCTTGATGTTGTGACCTTGAATCCTATGAATTGTTTACACTAGTATAAAATGGTCTCCATGAAAGCTATCTCATACTTAAAAACACAATTCAACTCTGTATTGATTGATAGGTGACCAAATGAATATAATTGAGTCATTTATATGCAACGTTTAGTGTTTTAAGCTTTAATGGTAGAATATATCCATGATTTGTCTTTTACGTGCCTTATATTTTATTTGGACCTTTTCCTTTATACATTTACATTTTTGAGCCCATAAGATCTTGTATTTTGTATTTTTGTGCTTATGTGCTACCTATGTGGCATATGTCATAGATGTCAAATGATGATCACAAAAATGTCAATTGTAATCTCATCAAAATATTATGACCTATTGTGAGAATGTCACTTGGCACATCTATGGGGCCTCTCAGGATCTTGGACTTAATTCTCTCTATTGAATCAAAATCTGTAATGAAGTGTCAGTCGGTGATCATGATCCAAGAGCTCACTTGTGATAGATTATTTATATTAGGTGGGACCTTTTGATTTTAATAATTCAATGCAAAGGTGTTACGTGCTGATCACTCAAGCCTTCTATAGTTTGTTGAGTTTTAAATCATGCCTCACACCATCTGATCAAGTCTTCACAAGTAAGTGAGAAGCACTGATCATGATCTGAGGTCTTGAATGTGATTGGTATAATGAGATATATGTGATAGTCTCATGATTTTCCTCATGGCTTCCAATCAAAGGTTATGATGAAGTGTGAACCATTAGATCATCCAAGATGTATGATATTTAAATCAAAGCTTGGGTTTTCCTTGCTCCATTAGATCAAATTCCATGGTAAAGCACAGGCCATTAGATCTTATAAAAAGAAAGGAATTTAAGCTAGGAATATAGAATGTAAAATACTTAGGCTTAAGGTGTTAATACTGAAGTCTCACTCATATTAATAAATACGTCAAGGCCTTAGGATTAAAACCTTAGTCTAGGGTATAAGTGAGGGACCAATCTAACATAAAAAGGGGACTTGAGGAACCATAATTAGGATAAGACATTAAGACTAAGGTGTCATTAGTATTAATAAATACTATGGGGCCTTAGGGTTAAAGTCTTAGGATAAGTTAGGAAATATTAAAAGGACCCTATAAAATGAACAACTAGTTAGGCATACAAAGGAACCTTTAAAGGGGAAACATAATAAAAGGGGACCAAGCATTTTAAGTTAAGTTTTAGCTATGTTAAAAAAACATGCCTGAGATTAGAACATGAGCTTTATCCTTAGATCAAAAATGTATTTTAAAATGGTTCCCACCAATTTTATTCTTGCCAACATTCAAATTTAAGCTAAGGGTTTTGGCCAGTAGTTTTGAAACATGAAATTATTATGCACAAATACCACAAAACCTATGACTAAAAGACACAAAAAACATTTATTATAAGTTTTAGTCTAAATTAAATAAAAACAAAACCATGTAAGCATGTTTTTAACAATGTGGATGATCTTAAAATTCTACAAATGATATTAACATGCTAAACTTCATGTTCAAAACTTAGAGTTTCTTAAGGGTCCCAATTTTCAAAATAGGGAGTGTGTTGTCCCCAAAAAATGGTGACTCATGGGGGAAACATAACAATAGGTTAGAACCTAAAGACTTTGATTTAGAGAGATAGTTAGGTTATCCACTTCATTTGACCAAAACCCTCACCTAGACCAGATTATGGTTGAAACAAACCTTGAATTTATAGACTTAGGGTCAAGCACCAAGACATAACCATACTATGTTTTTTATTTGGTTCCATTTACTATTTCCCATGGAATATAAGAAATAATTTCCAATTTTCAATCCCTTAATCACTAATACTTGACTTATAGCTTGTATGGGTATTCATTAAACATCATGTTTTTAGCTTACGGAGGGCTTGGGTATTGCTATGCTACTAGCCAAGTGTCCATATCCATGATAGATATGTCTTTGGCTCAACTCATGGCCTTGATCCACTAATATATAGGCATTCATAGAATCACCTATGACTGAAATATTTTAATTTTGTGTTGTATCCTTATTTTTTGTATTTTCTTAGATCTTTATGATTTTAGAAAGGTTGAAAACTAGGGTATCCAAGTATTATGATTTAGTCAAGTGTTTGATTTTTTATAAAATCACATGTGGCTACAATTTTAATCTAGGCAAGGATTTTGATTAAGTTTTTGTATTGGTATACCATGATGATTTGAGTTTTCACATTATAATTGTAAGTCTTATTAAAACTAGCTTGAGGTCAAGATAATGGTTAGATTCTTATGTAATGATTGGCCTTTATATTAATATTTACTAATTTATCCATGTTATATCATTACAATTTGCATTCTAGAACCATTGTAATCCTATGTATGGGGTTCCACACCTACATTTCCAAAATTTGGGAACTTTCAAGCAAGCTTCATAACTTTGAGTTCAAGATTGTCCAAGAGGACTTATTGGATTCAAGGAACAAAACAGCTAGAAAGAAAAACACAATAGAAACTAGGAAAGAAATATAGAAAAGGAAAATAAATAAATATATTCATGTGTATGGACAAAAAATGGACATGAAGGAAAGAATTGAAAGGAAACTAAGTAAACTACCTACTCTAAATCTAACCATCTTATAATTTACTCCATGAAGACCTCCAAAGGAGAAGCGTAGAAGTAGTGCTTGAGGTATTCCCCATTGGTGGGAAAAGTAAACTTTGATCCTTGTAGATCTTTGAGATTCAAGTTGTTTTTCCCTAATTTTTCTCTACTATGGTATGGGCCAATCTGAAAGGGTGTGAATTTACCATATTTTCCCTTAGGTTCAGATGCTTTGTCCCAAAGGAGAACTAGGTATCCTTATCTAAACACATTAGTTTTGGACCTTTTATCAAAACATATTTATTGTGGTTTAATACATGATAAAATCAGCAAAGGCTTTCTCCCTTGCATCTTCCATCTGAATTATGTCCAACAATCTTGAATTGGCAAGTTCTTGGCTCTCTTCCATGTATTATTGCATAAATCTATATCTGGGAAACTTGAGAGTGATGGGAAAGATAGGTTCCTATCCATAAACCAATATAAATGGTGAGGCTCTTAAGGCTTGCTTGATTCTTATCTTATTATCCCAAATTACAAACTTAAGGAGCTTATGCCAAGTCTTGGGTTTATCTTCAACAAACTTCTTGATTGCCTTAATTAGGTTATTATTTATATATTCTAAGACTCTATTCCCTTGATGATAATGGTTGGATGAAAACTTGATAGTGATGCCATTGTCATAATCCTATTTAGTCATCTATATAGAAATGAATCTAGATCCATTGTCACACACTAGAGAGACTAGAGTTCTAAACCTAGTACAAATATTTTCCTCCAAGAAGTTGATCACTTCTTCAATCCTGCATTATTTAGTCACCGCATCTTTAGTCTACTTTATACAATAGTCTATGGTAGTAAGGACATACTTATGACCTTTATATGAGTTGTGGTTAATTACCCCAACAAAGTGTAACCCTCATTGAGAAAGGGGTTTGTCAATCATGACTATTTATAGAGACATTTTTACCTTTGGCTCCTTAGTGCTAAAAATTTAACATGAGTGACAGTCCCTCACATGTTTGTGAGAATCCTTAAATATAGTTAGACAATAATAGCTAGCCCTAAGAATTTTGTGAGCTATGGTATTCCCATATAGGTGTCCATTACCAAGCTTTTCATGAAATTTGCTCATGATTTGGGTGGCTTCTTCTTATGAGACACATCTCAAATTAATTCCTTCAAAATTTCTTTTATGCAATATCCCATTCTTGATTAAGTAGTGGGAATATTTCAACCTTAGTGCCCTCTTTTTCTCCCTAGATAGACCTATAGGATAAGTATAATTAATTAGCAAATGCATGATTGAATCATACCACTCACTAACTTGAATTTTTTATTAATCTACTTGCACAATGCTTAGCCTAGGGTTAATATTAGCAATGATTTGGATTAGACCTTGGCATCTTACCAATTTCATTGTTTTTATTTCCAATTCATATTCCTACAAAACTAACATCCATTTACCTCTACATCCTCCTAATTCATTCTAAATTAATATGAGTTTGGTGGCTAGGTTAGGTAATATAACATGCACCTTATTTATAGGTATGTAATGTTTAAATTTATTAACCACCTTAACTAATGCATATGCCTAATTATCAATCAATGAATATTTTAACTTAGCATTTTTAACATTAGTGCTCATAAAATCTATTGGGTATTCACACCCTCTAATTTTTTGAGTCAATACTATATTTATAACATGGTTAGATGTAAAAAATTAGAGGTAGAAGTCCCTTAAGAAGTTAGGACTTATAAGGACTTGAGCTTGGCTAATGGCCTCCTTGATATCATTTAATGCCTTTCTAAAATCTTCATTCCATGTGTCCTTGGCATCTTTCTTCAACATGTCATTCAGTGGCTTAACATTTTTTTCAAAACTAGAAATAAACTTTCTTACAAAAATTATCTTACCAAATAATGTCTTTAGTTCTTTCTTACTATTTAGAGGTTCTATTCTAGATATGACCTCCACTCTTTTAGGATCTATAGAGATCCCATATTTGGTTATGATATGAACTAATAATTTTCCTTTAGTTACATAAAATATACTCTTCTTAGGCTTTAAATAAATTCCATACCTTCTACATCTTTCAAAAACTTGCTTTAAATGCATGAAGTGATCTTCCCTATTTCTAGAAAGAAATGTTAAATCATCCATATAAATAATGATGCATTTAAATTTCAACTTTAGAAGGCATGGTCAATAGCTCTTTGAGATTTAGATCATGCACTTATTAGTCTAAAGGGCATCCTCTTGTAATTAAAGGTTCCCCACTTTGTGGTGAAATTTATCTTCATCATGTCCTCTGTATCAATGAACCCCTATTTGTAACCTAAAAATCCATCAAGAAAAGACATCATAGCTAAACTTGAAATGACTTGAATTACTTGGTATATGGAATGAAGGGGGTAGTTTTCCTTTTTTTATGTTTTGTTCAAGTTATTGAAGTCAAAACAAAGTCTAATCTCACCATTCTTCTTCGTGACTGGCACCAAATTAGCCACCCAAGTGGAATGCCTGATGGGGAAGACTATCCTAAAATCTAATAATCTTTTGACCTCCTTAAAGATCATGGGTTATAAGATAAGGTTTATAGGCATTTTTTTTTACTTGAATGGTTTTCAAACTCTCCTTAATTCATCATATGATCAAGCTATGACATCCCTATATTGGGTAAGGAGTTCTTTGGCTTTCTTATTTTCAATGTTTATGAAAGCCTTTCCAACATTTACTAGCTAAGGTTAATCATGGAGGCCAAGATCAACAAAATTATAATATTTCCCACTTACCTTAAGAACTTTAGAAACCTCATTCAGTTTTTCATGACCAAATAGTATTTCTAAAGTAATCATCCCCTTAGGGATCTTGTTGTCATTTAGCGAAATGACTTTACCACCAAATTTTCCCTCCATATATGTAATTTCATAAATCTCATAAATGATATGAGCATAAAATTCTCTAGAATTGGTTATGAAATCTAATATTTGGTGATCATCATTGAAGACTAAAAAATGGTTAACATTATCAAGCATTAAAGGACAAGGGATTAACTCAATGTTGAAATTAGGGGAATCTTGATTGGGCATGAAGTTGGCTACAATAGATACCAACTCATTATTAGATTGGTTTTCTCACCTTGGGATGGAAATGATTCCAAAAAAATCAAAATATTTAATTAGATCCCAAACTCTAAACTTTCATCTCTTAAGATATGAGAGCTTGCATTGGTATTTGCTTCTAACTTGGTTGACTACTAGTTTTGAATACCTGTAAACTAGTAGTTCTTTGACCTTGTTATTTATATCAAATTATAAGCCTAGGATAAGGGATTAATATTTATAAAGGTTTTTAGTACAAGGGAATTGGATCCTATAATAAGCATGGTACTCTTTGTTGACCATTTTTAGTCCTGCATGTTTCTATGCAAAATTGCTTTCTACATTCAAAGAAGAAATAAGAAACTGAAAGATGGTCAAGGCTAGAAATACCTGATAAAGTCATGTGCACCGAAATCAGACGTTGAAAGATTCTCCTCTTTGGCTGTGGAGGAATGACACCTGCGAAAAAGAGACTAAAACACGGGAAGATGTTAGTCAAAGATATGGTGGGTTGTCAGGCGAACGCCCGATCCTGAAAGTACGAAGACTCCCTAGAAGGATATCAACCCACTGATAAAAAAGAGTAGAAAATTGGACGAAAGTAGATGATAATGACAGAAATAAATGACAGAAAAATAAAGAGCGTACCTGATATGCAGCACTGTTCTGCACAGTCATCGGCGTCGGTCTCTGTGGTGCCGGCGTCGGTTAGGAAGGTGCCGACGTCGGTTAAGGTGCCGTCGTCGGTTGGGGTAGTGACCGGCATCGGTAGGAGCAGGTTCTGGGAAAGTCTGGACAGGGTCGGGACAGGGCTGAACAGAGTCGGGACAGTGCTGAACAGAGTCAGGACAGGGTCTGATAAGGTCAGGGTAGGGTTTTGATAAGGTTAGGGTAGGGTTTTGTTAAGGTCAGGGTAGGGTTTTGGACAGAGTCGGGATAGAGTCTGGGAGAGTCGGGACAGGGTCTGAGAGAGTCTGGGGAAGTCGGGACAGAGGCAGGGATAACAAAAACTGATAAATAATAACTGAGAAAGAAATGAAATAAACAGAATAAAGACTTACCTGGTAGAAGACGTGATGAAAGCCATGGTGTGCAGATTAGTTGATGTTGTAGTGTTGATGATTGCTCAGAGTTCGCAGGTTGATTGTTTAGCATTTTCTGAATAGCGTTCGGGGATCCTGGCTCAAATGGCTGGTAGAGGTTGATGAAGGTGGGGGACGGGGACGGTTCCAGAAACGGTTCATCAACCATTTTGGGAAACCGAATGGTAACAGATAATGGATCAGGGGAAGGTGACCGACGTCGGCAGGATTGCCGATGTCGGCCGATAGGTGACCGACGTCGGCGACATCGGTCGGGTAAAGACCGACGTCGGCAGATGCATAATGGGTATAGAGTCTAGTTTTAGCTCTGTGCTCATCTTTACATGCTGCTAGGGTCAAGGTTGGTGAAACAAGTGATCGACAAGGGTTCGATAGGCGAAGAAGAATAAGACGGGGAAGGACCAGGGGAGTCGACACGATTTCGGTGTCTACATTTGCCCCTTTTTGTCTTGTTGGTTGTTCTGGACGAACTGCAAGACAAAAATAGGAGTGAGTGCCCCAGGTGAGGGATAAGGTTGATTTTGTCTTGTTGGTTGTTCGAATGAACTGCAAGACAAAATAGGAAGCGAAATGCCCCGAGTAAGGATGAGGTATTCCCCCTCAAAGCAGGAGTCGAGGGAAGGGAACTGGGAATTGGGTGCTGATTTGATAAAGAGCGGATGAAAAAGGGGTGAGGGTGAACGCTGCAAAGGTCGTGATTGCGCGCATACCACTGCACGAGATGGTCAGGCCAAAGTGTCGCAGGTCAATGGTTGAGGAGTGCCAAAATCGAAGTAACCGGGCCCCAGCATTTAGTCGTCTGCTGATCGAGTCACTCAATCTAAGCTGAAGCTCCAAATGGGTCGTCACGTTCCAGGTATCCCGGGCTCAGGAAGTGCTCCTAGAAATGCAAAAAAGTCACAAGTAGTGCGGATCAACCGGTGTGCGATCCTATACTTGTGAGGGTCAAAAAAGGTCTGTGCATAATTCTGCTAACCAGTCATGAGGTAGCATACATGCAAAAACAACCAAGGCAACAACGTCTTGGAAGTGGTCGAGGTCGGAGGAGATAGGCATGATCTCCAATGGTTGGTGGTCGATGGATGGAATGGACGAAAGGATGTGGCCGAGCTAACCCCAGAAGATCCCATGTCAACTGAGTGCTGCCTACATAGCCCTGGTGATAGGGCCTTAGGCCGATGTAGTTCTCCCTAGAAGGGAGGAAGGGTCAAAGGGATGGTGAAGAAAAAAAAGATGTTGCAGCCTTTTCTAAATGGTGTATTCTGCAACATTGGTTGAGGGGTTTTTCATCCCTAGCAATATTCCATATGCGTGATGGATGTATGCTAAAAATGAATTGAGGTCTATTTATGCTTCAGCAAGTATTGGTTTATGCTTAACATAAATTGGGTCGAGTCGATAGTTTCCATGTGTATTAGTGTCCATAGAAACTAGGGGGAATGGGGTAGGTCATGTTGATGGTCTGAAAAGAGAGTTGAGCTGAGTTGATCGACAAGTGATGAAGGTGAATGTGACCAAAGTGTAGAAGAAGTGAAAAGCATATTGCTCTTTCATTGACAAGGACCAAAAAGATAGCATGGATAGGGGTTATGAGAACCAAGAGCCCCATTCATGCGTGACGTCGTTGACCATAGTTATGTTAGAGCGGTAATCGAATCACTTAGACATTAAAGTGAGCTCGAAGTCCCTTGAGTAGGTAATAGGAGGAGGAAAGAGGGTAACCCATTTTAAGAGCAGAGATAACTTTGCCCCTTTTTATAGGAGACCCTGAGACAACTACAAGTCAAGTCCGTGACTCGTTTTTTTTTTTTTTTTTTGGTGCAGACTAATCAATGCGGGAAGCCTGCATAGAGATGTCATTTGCTGTAGTGGTCAGGTTGTGAAGCTGATCGATGCGGGAAGCTTCTAAAATAATGCTGTTTATTGCCAGAGTAGTCATAACTGTCCTTCGAGGGAGCAGTCTATTTATTACAGCAATGATAGTACAGCTGTCCTTCGAGGGAGCAATCTATTTTTTTTATTTTGATATAGATATAGTGACCATGGATATGTTTTGACATCTTGATTTGTTTTGACAGAAATGTGAGTCATGGACAAGACTGTAGAAGGTCAAGGACTCCCTTTTATGAGGACAAAGCATCCATACCGCATAAAAGGGTTATAGGAGTTGTTAAGAGGAATAGGGTTGAAAGGAAGTAGGATGAAGAGGACGAGGATTGCTCAAGGGACGAGCTCGAGTTAAGTGTCAAGTGGACGAATACTCGACTAGCAGTAGAACGGTCGCAGATGCAACGCATTAAGAGGCTCAGGTTCTGGGCGTCCATCAAGAGAAGACAGACGGTAAGTCCCTGATCCATACTTGTGCGTGATAATAAAAGGTCCGAGCCAATTAGGAGCAAACTTGCCTCGTTTACTTCGCTCCATATTGGTCACATGTTGATTCTCTTTGAGGACGAGGTCTCCGATGTTGAAATCTCGTTCTCACAGATTTTTGTCATAGGTGTGCTTGATGCGATGTTGATAGATATGGAGATGATTAAGAGCAGCAAGACGGTGTTCGTCAAGTAACTCAAGTTGAGCTAAGCGATCTTGACGAAAGTCATCGTTGGAAAGGATATCATATAGAGAAATGCGGAGAGACGGGATCTGTACTTTGAGAGGTAAGACAGCCTCTGTTCCGTACACAAGAGAAAAAGGGGTAGCACCCGTAGAGGTTCGGATGCTAGTGCGGTAAGCCCACAAAGCGAAGGGAATGTGAATGTGCCAATCCTTGCCTGTGTCACTGACCACTTTCATGAGAATTTTGGTGAGAATTTTGTTGGAAGCCTCGGCCTGCCCATTTGCTTGTGGGTAGTAAGGCGAAGAGAAACTGAGTTTGATGCCGAAGGAGTCGCATAGCTTTTAGACAGTTTTGTTTTTGAAGGACTTGCCGTTATCAGTGATGATTTTATGAGGGACACCGAAACGACAGATGATGTGGGTGTTGATGAAGTCGACGATCTTGTCGGCTTTTGTGGAGACGAGAGGAATGGCTTCCACCCACTTGGTGAAATATTCAGTGGCTGTGATGATGGATTGATGACGAAGAGACGAATGAGGGTTAATCTCACCGATGAGATCTAAACCCCACTGAGAGAAAGGCCAGAAATCCTGAGCAACTTGTAAGGCGTGACTGGGGAGATGAAGAAAGTTAGAGTGCTGCTGACACTTGATACAACACCGAACATAATCGCTACAGTCTTGATGAAGGGTAGGCCAATAATAGCCCAGACGAAGGATGCGCTTGGCAACCAAATTTCCACTGAAATGCCCGCCATAAATCCCGTCGTGGACTTGCTGGATGGCGTGAGATGCTTCAGTGGAGGTTAGACAACAAAGAAGGAGGCCGTCGAAGCCTCGCTTATAGAGAAGACCCCCTAGCATGGTATAGCGAGCAGTACGCTTGATAAAAGCTCGTCGTGCATTACTAGAGAGATTGGGAGGAATGATAGAGAGAGATAAGAAGTCCACAAGTTGCTTATACCAAGCATCTTGTGGGCTTGGGTCTATAGTGTTGACATGATGAATGTGAAGAGAGATATACGAAGGCAACGGCACACGATGCACCGTGACAAAAAGTCTGGATGCAGATGAGGAAGATGGGATATGGGAAGCGAGAGAAGCCATAGTGTCAACAAACTTGTTCGTGGATCAAGGAACAGTCTGCAAGAGGAAATGGTCGAAAGATGCAAGGAGAATGTTAGTACGATTTTTATACCTTTGCAAAATTTCATTTTTACAGAGATATGAACCGTTGACCTGATTGACGACAAGCTGCGAGTCGCCAAAGATGTTGATGGACTTGATGCTGAGAGAGAGGGCGGTCTAAAGTCCCAAAACTAAGGCCTCATATTCGGCCATATTATTGGTACAATCAAAGTCGAGTTTAAAAGACAAAGGCATGGGCTCCCCTTCGAGTGGGATGAGAATGACCCCAGCACCTCCACCTAGTTGACATTTGGACCCATCAAAGAACATAGTCATCTGATAGGTGGTGTCGTCGGAGGAAAGCGCAGCGATAGACTCGTCAGGGAATTCACACTGCGAAGGTTGAGTGTCAGGAAGAGGGGCATTGGCTAGTTGATCAGCGATGGTTTGCCCCTTGATAGATTTCTGCTGGATGAATTCGAGATCGAACTCAGCAATCAGCATGAGCCACCAAGCCATACGTTGATTTTGATATGGCTTGGAGTGCATATATTTGAGAGGGTCAGTGTGGGTGATGACAAAGGTTTTATGACTGAGAAGATAGTGGCGAAGCTTAGTAGCAGCAAAGACTAGCGCCAAACAGAGTTTCTCGATATGGGTATACCGAGTTTCATAGTCGACCAGTGTGCGGCTGATATAATAAACGGCTTGCTCACGGTGATGCTCGTCTCGGTGCGCGATCATGGCACCTAACGAATGGTGAGTGGCTGAGATATAAAGGTAGAAGGGTTGGTCGTCTTTAGGTGGAATGAGAACTGGTGGAGAGACCAGATAGCGTTTTAAGGCTTCAAAAGCCTCTTGACAGTCCTTATCCCATGTAAAAATGACGTCCTTCTTAAGGAGATGATGAAAAGGTTGGCAGTGGTCAGAAAGCTGCGAGATGAAGCGGTGAATGGACTGGAGCTTGCCTTGCAAACTGCGAAGCTGCTTGAGATTGGTCGGGGGAGGCATTTCGAGGATAGCGCAAATCTTGGCGGGATCTATCTCGATGCCACGGAAGGAAATGATGAAGCCGAGAAGCTTGCCAGAGAGGACCCCAAAGACACATTTCTTGGGGTTAAGATGGACATTGTACTGAAGAAGACGAGAAAAGATGATGTTGAGAATGGTCAGATGGTCACGGCGAAGCTTGGATTTGCCGAGAAGGTCATCCACATAGTCCTCCATGATTTTGTGGAGGAGATCGTGGAAAATGTAGGTCATGGCACGCTGATAAGTGGCGCCTGCATTCTTCAAGCCGAAAGGCATGACTCGATAGCAAAAAGTTCCCCATGGGGTGATGAAAGTAGTCTTGTGCTGATCTTTTGGAGCAATCAGGATTTGATTGTATCCTGAAAACCCGTCCATAAGAGATAGCATCTCATGGCCGGCCGTAAGATCAACGAGCTGGTCAATGTTAGGAAGAGGAAAGTCGTCTTTAGGACAGGCTAGATTAAGGTCATGATAGTCTGTGCAGATCTGAATCCCCCCAGTTGCCTTGGTGACTGGGACGATGTTAGAGACCCACTGTGGATAGTCGATGGGCTGGATGAAGGAGATAGAAAGGAGACGCTGAAGCTCCTCCTTGACAAGGAGGGCAACGTGAGGATGCATCTTTCGAAGCTTTTGCCTGACAGGCTTAGCCTCTGGTTTGGTGACAATGTTATGGGTAACGATGGTGGGGTCAATGCCAGGCATATCACTGTAAGTCCAGGCAAAGGCCTTGCTATGGTCGGAGAGGAACTGGGTATAGTCAAGCTGCTCCTGAGCGTCTAAAGATTGGCCGATCTTTAAGACATGAGGAACATCAGAAGAAGGAAGGTTGATGTCAATGGTTGATTCATTTAACATAACCTGGGTCTCAGAAGGGAGGGAGCATTGGATGAAAGAATCATCAGCGCCCATATAGGAAAGGATGGCGTCATCGTCAATGCAGTGAACAGTGTGAATGGTTGCCGACTCATCTTCGATCATGGTGGGAAGAATGAGAGGGAGAGACTTGGATACCCCATTGAGCTGATAAGTCAAGGGGTCCAGGCGAATGGTGTTTATGGAAAAAAAAACTAGGAGGAATGGAAATCACTGACTCCGTAGGTGAAGGTGGCGAAATAGGCGAGTGTGGAGGAGATTGGTCAGGGATTGGTTCAGGATAAAGGTCTACAGGGTTTTGAGTGGGGTCGTGATATCCCAGACCATACCATTTCTTGGCATCGTCATCATTGAGCGGTTGGATAGGCTGATGGGAGCCCTGCTCATAGCGTCCGAAACCAAAACCCTTCCATGCACACCTGTAAAGGTAAGTATGTGCAAAGGCGGGGTTGCCAAGAAACGAAAAATCTGATGTGAAAGGTTGGGGTGAAGAAAGAGGATTACCGTCAGTAGGAGCTTGATTAAGCCCTCCATAGACGAGGTTGGTGCAGAGGTGAGGGGGACCATAAGGTATGATCATCCCAATCCGATGGTCGTAGCTGGGGCTGTGATGAAGGCGTCCATACTCTTGCGGAGTTTGGAACATGTCTAAAGCCAACAAGCGATACTCTCCCAATGAAAGTCTTTGAAAGACGTCTTCCATGGGATCTGTGGTTGTCGCTTGAAGGGGAGGTGTAAGGGTGACCGCTTGTTGCGAACTGGTTAAAGCTTCTGCAGATGGAGGCGGTGCCGAGGTTGATGGCTTGATAGGAATGAGGACATCGTTTGGACGGTAGGTGGTATTGCATGTTTTGAAAGGCGAAGGGTCAGCGGGAATGGTGTGGACTTGTCCGTCATGCTCAAACTTCACACAACGGTGCAGGGTGGAGGGGACACAGGCCATGGCGCGGATCCAGGGTCGGCCCAGCAAGATGTTGTATTGGAACTCTCCTTCGATGATGTAGAAGAGCTCTGGGACTGTGCGTGGACCAATGCAGATATGAAGGATAACTGTGCCAATGGTCGTGGCAGTAGTGTCGTTGAAAGAGCGCAAGATCGCGTCAATTTTGGAGACGCAATTCTTAGGAAGAGCCAACTGATCAAAGGCATGAGTGGAGATGATGTTGATGCTAGCGCCCCCATCGATCATAACGCGTTTAATGCGTGTCCGATCGATGTAGGCAGTGATGAAGAGGGCGGTGTCCTGATCTTCCGTGTTGGATGTAGGAATCTCAGAATCACTGAATGTTATGGAGGCAATAGGGGCTAAGGAGTGGACAAGGGAAGCAAGTGGCTGAGGATCCTCAGGTTGGACCTCTGCTGCCTGCAGGGCTTGGATGAGGGCCTGACGATGTTGAGGTGAGGTTTGGACGAGATCGTAGAGGGACATCTTCATAGGTGTCTGGTGAAGCTGTTTCAACATGGAGTCGTGGATTGGTCCGGAAGAGGAAGAAGAAGAAGAAGAGGGTTGAGTCGCACCAAGGATAGAAATCTTAGGCTTAGGTGGTTGAGGTGGATTGACAAAAGGGTAGGTCCAAGGAATGGCGGCTTTTTCTTTCGCCTTATCCTTTTGTGACCTAGTGGTGATGTGAATGGCATTGATTTCAAAGATGGGAGGTGAAGATGATGTAGGGGTTGTAACCGGTTGATGAGATGTGGATAGGTTTGAAGAGGTTGAAGGGTTGTGAGAAGGAGTCAGGGGGCGGTCGAAAGTGTCCCCAAAGAGAAGAGTGTCTTTCTCCAGATAACGGGGAATGACAACCTTGAGGGCACAGCAAGTCTCAGTGTCATGTCCTGGTGTACGATGATATAAACAAATCTTCGTGTCGTCGATCCAGGAAGGTTTAGACCCGAGAGGGTGAAAGGGCTTGATGGGTGGAAGAGTTATGCTAGAAGTTTGCAAAAGTCGTTGCAAGATCAAAGAGTATGAGCCCACTAAAGGGTCCATGCTCATCGATGTATGCGATGTCGGTGACTTTTGCTTGGGCAAAATGGGAGGAAGTTTTCGTACCACCTTCTGGGTTGATGGTGCGATGACAGGCGGAGACGGTACACTCTTCGTGAGAGGTATTGCCCTTTTGGGAGAGGGTAGGCTAGCGGTAGGTAAAGGAAGCAAAGGAGGTAACCGGTTTTGGTTAGAGGTTGAAGCGGGAAGGACTCTGGTTAAGGTTGAAGGGTGCGGGCCCAAAATGGAGGGTAATGGCGACAGAAGAGGAGGCATTCACCTCTGTGGTTTGGCAGTCTTTTGAGATTTAGATTGAAGACTACTATTAGTTGAAGTTTGGGTTAAGTCCACCTTCACTTGTGGATGAGTGAGGTTGGAGACGGGGCGAACGCCAAGTGATTTGATAGGTTTAGGCGGAGTAGATGAGGGTTTTGGTTTTGATAAAGTTGATGAAGATGTAGACGGTTTGGAAGTGGAGATCGGATTTTTGTTGATAGTCTTAGAAGGTTCTGCCATGGGTAGATTAGCGGTATGAGATGAGAGGGCCCAGGCTTGTTGAAGAGCTGTGAGATGGTCCCACAATCCTTGATGTTCCACTTTCCTAGAAGGGAGAAGTTCGAGTCTCTCCACTAGTCGGGAAAATGGCTGAGAAGATGCGGGATGAGGTTTAGGCTCTTGAGAAGATGCCAATGGTTGTGGGACTGAAGGTGAGATGGATGTAGTAGTCTCGGGCTCAAAGCAGGATGAAGTTGTGACAGGTTCATGTTTGGTTGGAGATGAAGGAGAGATAGGTTCTTCTCTGGGTGGAGAAGAAACTGGTGAATGAAGCTCCTCAAGTGGGTAAAGGGCAGGGATGATAGTGCCCTCCACTTGTGGCCGAGGAGCAGGAAAGGTTGGGTCCTCCATGGGCAGCAAGAAGGAAGATGGTGAAACTGGCGGTGCTGGTAAGGTCGAGGCGTCCTCCAAAATGAGAGAAGTTGAGGGAGAACTAGCCGGAGAAAGAGGTTTGTCCACATGTGATGGACTGATGGATGAACTCACCTCTTGTAGTTGGTTAGAAATGAGGGGCGAGACTGTATTGACTGTTCAAATATTATGTTCATGGGTATTGTCAGTCAAGGTCTGGACGTTGTTTTGGGTTGGTGGATGATTAGGGAATGGTTGTTTGAAGATATCGATACCCTGATTAGGAGGGGCGTTAGGATTGTCGAGGATGAGGTCACCCTTTTCCAACATGTCTTGAACTATGTTTTTAAGGGTTTTACAATTGCCTGTGTCATGACCTTTAACACGGTGGTAGTGGCAGAAGTCATTCTCCCTATACCATGCAGGGATGGCGCGTGAGGGATCAAATTGTGGTGGAGGTCGGATCTGAGGGAGATTGATGGCCCCTTGTTTGACGAGTTTTTCCAGCACAGACGCGTATGATTCTCCAAGTGGAGTAAACTGTCGCTGTATGTATCTCTGCTGAAATTGACGAGTGGCGCTCATGGACGTGGATGGTTCAGGTTGATTAGTTGAAGGCGAAGAAGAAGAAGATCTAACAACCACAGCATTTGCTGAAGCTTTAGATTTAGGATTGGATGAGGAGGGTTTAGAAGAAGGGTCATTGTTTTTGGAGTTGGGATTCTTACTCCGCAACTTGACTTTATTCTCCTCAATGGCACGTAATTCAAGTTTACGAGCCATCGTGAAGGCCTCGTCAAAAGTGCGGAAGGATTGAACCCTCAAGGTAGAAGAAATATGTTTAGCATAGGCTTGAGAGAAAAGTTCAATAAGCTCAGGCTGAGGTAAAGAAAATGAAAGTTGATTGATAAGGCCCCTCCACCGAGCGATGAAATCAACAATAGATTCATCCTCGAACTGGCGAATAGAATAGAGGTCTGTGATGGAGACCTTCTTGGTGATATTGATGGAGAAATGATCGAGGAAGAGCTGGGCCAACTGAGTGAATGTGAGGATGGAATGGCTGGGAAGAGAGCTGTACCAGTTAAGTGCAGCACCTGAGAGAGACATGGGAAACGTGCGTAAGAGCAACGCATCGTCGTGGGCGATAAGGTAACAGGCATGTCTGAATGCCCGTAAATGTTGTTGTGGGTCTTCCTTACTCTAGAAACGAGAAAACTTAGGAAGTTCCCACTGGTTGGGATATGGTCTGATGGGGACGGAAGGATGGATGGGCTCGTTACAGATTTGTTCGTACGAGAGAGTGTTGCGTGAGCCGGTAATAGAGGTCTCTAGGTTGGACATTTTATCCATCAGCATCTTGATAATATCTACTGACGGATTGGCGGATGGAGCACCTCCTAGATTGTGAGGTGCTTGAAAGAGGCTGGAAGAGGTATACGACGTAGTCGGTTGTACCAATAAGGGCGCAACGTACGGATGACTAGTCGTAGGGACGGAAGAAGTGACTAGGGATGGTTGGATAGAAGACATGGCTAGGTTTGATGTTGTCATGGGAGGTTGGTTAGAGATAACATGGGCTAATGGATGGGTAGCCACCCTAGTGTTGATAGGAGTAAGAGTGGGCGGAATAGAGACGACCAGGTTTTGAAAGGGGGTAGAAAGTGGTTGAGTGGACTGAGATTGATTGGGGGCCGAAACCCCGGTGAAAGTGGGCCCAATGACGGAAGGAGAGGCCACACTTGGATGGTTGGTGAAAGGTTGGTCATTGGTTGAGGCAACAGCCTGGGTGTCTAAGGGTTGGACTACGGACGTTGTTGATACGACCGCAGTTGCGAGGAGAGATGTCGGCATTCCATAAATTGGATTGCCAAAGGGGTCTCGCATTTGGCTATTCGCGAGATAGTGTTGCAGGGCTTTAGTATTGAGGTCCAAGAATCGTGCGAAGTCTTGGTCCCCTTCTGGAATAATAGGCGTTTGGGGCGGAGATGGTCTGGTAGGAGTTCTTTCAGTTTCTGAGTTGAACTCCATTGTAGGGTTGGTTGTAGGCGGGGTAGATGGAAGAGGATGATGCCTCGCGTGATCGACTAGAGCCTTGGCTTGGCTACGAGTCAGAACCATTCAAGGTAAGGGAGAACGTCCTCACAAGCTCAAACAAGTAGATAAGAACCAAAAAGATGAAGACACAAGCAGATCCTAAAACCCTAGAAGTAAATTATTAGGATTATAGTGGCTTATGCCTTAGAATGTGTGTGTAGAGGAAGATTGGCTGAAAAATGGGTCCTAGAAGAAGCAGTCTATGGATGGTTTCGGGTTTTGTTATGGTGCTCAAGAAATCTATGTTAGCTTTCGTACAGGCCTGGTGCTAAGGAGCAAGCTCCCCTCACTTCACGATTCCAGTGGTTAGCTGGTTTCGCTTAGCCAAAATATACTTCCACTAGAGTTTATACTCCGCCAGAGAACGGAGTGGGCTTCCCCCTTGGTGATGAAATCCAAGTAGGGTCACCGGGACAGGTAAGGTATCCGCTGGGGGATGAAATCCCAGTCGGGCCTTGTCTCAGGTAAGTTAAAATGTTTGTTTTGTGCAGGTGGTTTGGTCGTGTAACATCAAGTGATCTAGGTTAATTCAATATGCGGTTTAATTACTATGTGTGGTCTAAAAGATGCAGGCAAACAGAAATGAATGCAGAGTGTTTTAATGTCCAAGTCGAAATGTTTGTTCGTATGAAGACGAATGGAGAAAGAGTCGAAGAGTATGACTTTAGCTAGTCTAGAAATGCAAGAAAGAAAGAAATGTTCGTTTTAGTTCTGCTTATGATGTTGTTTAAGAAGAGATGAAAGGAGGCGAAAAGGAAGAAACCTAATGCCTAAATGAACGAAAGAAAGAAAGAACCCAAGGAGGACCTAGGGTCCCACCGGGCGTGCCAGAATGTTTTTATGCAAAATTGCTTTCTACATTCAAAGAAGAAATAAGAAACTGAAAGATGGTCAAGGCTAGAAATACCTGATAAAGTCGTGCGCACCGAAATCAGACGTTGAAAGATTCTCCTCTTTGGCTGTGGAGGAATGACACCTGTGAAAAAGAGACTAAAACACGGGAAGACGTTAGTCAAAGATATGGTGGGTTGTCAGGCGAACGCCTGATCCCGGAAGTACGAAGACTCCCTAGAAGGATATCAACCCACTGATAAAAAAGAGTAGAAAATTGGATGAAAGTAGATGATAATGACAGAAATAAATGATAGAAAAATAAAGAGCGTACCTGATATGCAGCACTATTCTACACAGTCGCCGGCATCGGTCTCTGTGGTGCCGGCGTCGGTTAGGAAGGTGACGACGTCGGTTAAGGTGCCGTCGTCGGTCGGGGTAGTGACCGGCGTCGGTAGGGGCAGGTTCTGGGAAAGTCTGGACAGGGTCGGGACAGGGCTGAACAGAGTCGGGATAGCGCTAAACAGAGTCGGGACAGGGTCTGATAAGGTCAGGGTAGGGTTTTGATAAGGTCAGGGTAGGGTTTTGTTAAGGTCAGGGTAGGGTTTTGGACAGAGTCGGGATAGAGTCTGGGAGAGTCAGGACAGGGTCTGAGAGAGTCTGGGGAAGTCGGGATAGAGGCAGGGATAACAAAAACTGATAAATAATAACTGAGAAAGAAATGAAATAAATAGAATAAAGACTTACCTGGTAGAAGACGCGATGAAAGCCATGGTGTGCAGATTAGTTGATGTCGTAGTGTTGATGATTGCTCGGAGTTCGCAGGTTGATTGTTCAGCATTTTCTGAATAGCGTTCGGGGATCCTGGCTCAAATGGCTGGCAGAGGTTGATGAAGGCGGGGGATGGGGATAGTTCCAGAAATGGTTCGTCAACCGTTTTGGGAAACTGAATGGTAACGGATAACGGATTAGGGGAAGGTGACCGACGTCGGCAGGATTGCCGACGTCGGCCGATAGGTGACCGACGTCGGCGACATCGGTCGGGTAAAGACCGACGTCAGCAGATGCATAATGGGTATAGAGTCTAGTTTTAGCTCTGTGCTCATCTTTACATGCTGCCAGGGTCAAGGTTGGTGAAACAAGTGATCGACAAGGGTTTGATAGGCGAAGAAGAATAAGACGGGGAAGGACCAGGGGAGTCGACACGATTTCGGTGTCTACACTGCAGGCCAAAAATTGGTCTCCCTTTTCGATTCTTGCCATTTCCATGCCTAGACATGAAGGATAATGAAAAAATATGATTTCACAACTCATTTTATCCTCTTGGCATATAAAAAGGCTAAAATTAAAGAACTTGGTATGGAAGGTATAGGTAGAGTTGGAAGGAGTGATTATACAGGAGTTTGTAAAAGGTGCCAATTTCATGAAAGTTTTAATGTTGAGTGCAAGTTTTGTGTTTCAAGCATCCAAGAAGCTCCATGATGTGTTCTCAGGTCTGATAGAGTAATTAAACTAATTTATAGGGATTTTTATTAGCAAAATGGACCAAGTTCAAAAGGCCAAAGGATCATTTTCAAAAGACTGAGGGTAGGTGCCCTTGCAGGGGGCACTCAAGTGACAAATAGGTCCTTTGTAATTCTGCTAAAAGGTAGTTTTGGAGACCAAGCAGCCCTTGTGGGGGGTAGGTGATGAGAAAAGTGGATGATTGTAAAAAATTTTGAAGGGTAACTTTGGACTTGAATTTCCCTTGCAGAGGGCAACTAGTCGAAGCAAGGGGGCAAGGCAAGGAGCCCAAAAGGGACTTGCCCTTCAGAAAAGACTAAGGCAAAAGGAAGGATATCCTTTAGACTTTTATCCAAAGAATAAATCTAAAGGAATCTAAGGCAAAGTTCAAAGGTCCTTTGAACATTTTGTCTGAAGGAAAAGACAAGGAAATCCAAAGGATGAATTCCTTCAGACAAAATGCCCGAAGGAATTCCTTTGGACATTTTGTCTGAAGGCATTTGTTAGAGGATTTTCCAAAAAAAAAGAAAGGGCTGGGACTTTTGAAGAAATATTTCCTTTAGAAAAATGTCTAAAGGAATTCCTTTAGACTTTTTTCGATGGAATTGAGAAACCAAGGTAGCCTGAAGGAGCCCAAAGGGCAAGTGCCCTTGCGGGGGACTCTCAGCTGCCAAGACGGGAACCTTTTTCCAAGCTTTGAAGGGATACATTCCCTTTAGGAGGGTTTAATGACAAAAGGCTAATGGAATTGTGAAAAATATGAAGGAATTACTAAAGTGGTGATGGGCATGAAGATGTCAAATTTAGGACAATGGAATAGCCATTGACTTTCAAATGGTGATAGGTGCGTGAACGTCAACTTTACACCAATGAAATAATCATTGATATTTAAATGATTGAGTGTGAACCTGAAGGAATTCAAAGGCCTTAAGTCCAAAAGGAAGAAACCACTGATAAATGAGCTTGAAGGGTCAAAAAATGATGGAAAATTGCCCTGAGGGCCAAAGAGCTAGAAAAGAACAAAAGCCAAGTGTAGAAGTAAAAAAAATAGTCCAGGTGGCACAAGAAGCATCAACACAAGGATTTATTACTGTGGGTGGAGTAGTATTTATAAAATGGTCATCAAGGAGTGCAAATAGTGAATGGCATAGCCTATTTTTCCTCATTTTGCATTAATGAGTAAACAACCACGTAAATCTCTTTAAGGAGCGGTCTTGTTTTCAAATGGTAAGGTGTAACCCATGCTTTCATTATGACATTTAATATAATTTATATTCTAAACTCAAGACTAGAAACTGCCACAACATGGTTTCCTTCAGCGACTTCCTCTTCCTAATGAATTAAATGTAGCATGGGCTACTTATGTAAAATGTGTGTCATTACTTCCTCTTTCTCTATATATATATGTATATATATATATGTATATATATATATATATATATATATGTATATGTATATATATATATATATATGTATATGTATATATATATATATATATATGTATATATATATATATATATATTGTAGACTCTCATTTGAGAAAGATATCTCTCATTTTTTAAGGCAAAGCCCTACCAAAATTTTCACCTTGAATTAATAGAATGCATTTTACCTCTATCTGGCTAGATATATCTCTGAGTGTGTCTGAGTATTAACCTTGTGTTCAGTCATTTTCCATGATGCTTTCACAAGTTTGACACCAACATACCTGGTATAGACAAATCACCATTTTTATAGGTAATAAGAAGTGTTGTATTTGGAGTATAGAAATAGAAGAGGGTTACTAGATAGTGTGTTTTCCTACAACACCTATGGTAAGTTCATTTTTTGTGTGTCTTCATTAAGCCTCCATAATAGGCTTCCTACAGTCTGGTCTTTTCATCAGATAAAGTGTATGTATGTCCTCTTCTAGTCTGAAGTGTGAGTGAATGAGTAGATCAAACTTTTTTGGTGCATCAAAGTAGTAGTTTAGTTTATATTTCTAATAATCCTTCTCTCTTTTCAACCCCCCCATACTATATATATTAGCAATAGTAGTGAAATAACTCAGAGATACATCAAAGGGAGCTATCCCTTATCTAGAGATTCTCCCCTTAGTTTTTGTAGACCCACAGGCAAGAGAGGAGTCTCCATTATGCCACATGGAGGATAGAGGCTCGGCCTTCTATCAAGGGTGAAATCCATAGTGTAAACAATTTTTAGCATGCTTGGTGGGACTCATTTTAATGCTCAAAAAATTTATAAGATTGGTGATGGTCTTGTTACAACAAGAATGAACCACTAATCCAGCATCTAAATTTTAATCAAGTGATTATGGGACAAGTTTTTACTCTAAAGAGTTGAATAATCTTGGTGTGCTCTTCAACTAACCAGCCTTTGGAGGATTTTTCATCAACACCAATGGTGACTCTGAGTTGAATCAGCTGGTTAAGCAGTCTTGGTGCCACCAAGAAATCATAGTTTGGTATGTATAATTCCATTAATCAAAATTATGGGCCTTATGTTCCTTCATATAGTTTTGATCAAGCTCAGGTTGTCCATCGAATCACCTCAAGTAACAAATATGTATACGGTTATGAGTTTTGGCCTTTGCATGTTGGTAAAACATTGTGGGCTTTGCCTCTTCCTCCTTAGTTTGAGCAAGACCTTGGCCAGCCTGGCTATGATCCTAACCAGCCTTGTGTTGTTGTTTATCAAATCCAATATGACTAGTCTTAGCCTTGTCATGAGCTATATCAGTCTTATGCCCAGTCTTCTCAATGTGTTACTTCTCCTACTCAACTTAATCTTTTTGCCTATCAATGCATTTTCACCTTCAAACAAGCACTATTGGGATATAAAAAGTATGTAGTGGAGCTTGACACTAAAAGGGGACGTGGCAAACAAATTATTGATCATTTCATCCATCAAGTGATAAATGCATTAGATCTACTTAAGAGTGAATGAACTCCTATTGAAAGAGCCAATTGGCAAAGGCATAAAAATGAGATGCTGGATGTGGGTGGTTTGATTGCATCTTTGGAAGAGAAGCTAAGTATTCATGAGAGACAGCCTTACCAAGTCTACAAACCTACATACCCACTACCCCATGTTTCATATCAGCCATATGCAGCCCTTACTCATGAGCCAAGTCAAGCCTGTCAAAGTCCTTTCACCAATCATGTTGAGGAGAGTTTTGAAATAGTAAATCTTATGTTTAAGGCCAATCTTGATAAGTAGATTGAATTAGCAAATCTTCACACGCAACAGTCTATGTTGGTAGTAAGGGAAGTGGAATCCAAACCCTCACTACCCTCTCACATCATAACCCCATCACCCTAAAAGAAGACTTTTAGTCCTAAGATCATGAGCTGGAGTAAAGTAGTTGAGTCATGGAGTAGCAAGGAGGAGAAAGGCATTATTTGAGAGTGTTAGGTATAAGATGAGGCTAGTCCTTCTCAAGTCCATCTCACCCTTCCTCAAGAAGATTATTGTACTCCATGGCATCCTTCATGCACTCCCCATTTCCATGATGATTCCTATGAGCTCCAAGAAAGGCTCTTTCAAGAAAATATAACTAACCAAATTGAGGAATTAGAGGCAAAGGTGAGATTGCTTAGTGAAAGAGAGATGGAAGTTTTAGACATTAAAGAATAACCTATGCCAAAAGACACCCCTTCTACCAATACTCAAGCTAATTTCTATATTGATGAAGTGTTGGTCAAGTGGAGAGAAGAAAATCAAGTGATTTTGGCCCAAGGTCTACCCCTATTTTCTCATAAGTTTTCAAAAAGATCCCCTAATTTCCATTCCCAACATGATTTTGACAATCCTTGTGTTCCACCTCCTTGCCTGGTGAATGAAGATGTTTCTCTTGTGTTGAGAAATCCATCTTGAAGGAAGTAAGTGAAGAGGAGTATGCTCAGTTCATGACTGATCAAGGAGACTTCATGAGTGCAGATGAGGATGAGATCACCATAGGTACCACCTTTGATGAACAAGAAGACAAGTCACCAGATTTTGCCTCTATCTCTAATGAGGAAGAGATGATCGTTGACTCTTTTCCACTTTTCAAGATGTCATAGAAGAGCATGGACAGATTCTTGATCATGTTTTGAATGATTTATTTGAAGTCATTGGGATAGGTTACACTCTTCTTCAAGGAGGCTATGAGCTGACTAAGGGTGGGGAAGGTAGCATTAAGACTCAAATAAGTATGCAAAGGGGTTTTAAGCTTTCAAATTTATCCTTTCAAGAGGTTGGTGAATCTAAAGATGATATTTTTGAAGTCATCAAGGAGGAACTTGTTTTGAAAGAGGCAAGTGAAGAAGAGAATATCCAATTTGTAGTTGATCAAGAATCTATCATGAGTGACAATGAAGATGAAATCATCATAGAGCTCCCTTTGAAGAAATAATCAATAATGGAGAATAAACAGGTCATGGATACATGCAGATGTTCCAGCAATATGAAGAGGAAAGTAAGCATAGTGAGCTCTCTCCTCAATTATTTGATGAACTTCCTTGTTGCTTTGATGAGGAGGATGACCATGCCATGGAACCCAAGTTGGAGGAGGATCAAGAGTATGTCTGGGAACAACTAGAGACTCTAGTCTTTGAGCAAGAAAAAGAGAGGCATGTCCATCTTGATGAAATCTTCAAAGAAGAGAGCCTTGAGCAAGAAAGTGATGTTTTATGGGATGAGCAAGTAGTTTGTAATCTCATTTTAGACATCACAATAGTCACCCTTCTTCAATAAATCCATGAGGAAGTAGAATATCAGTTTGATAGTCTCTTTAATGAGGTAGAAGGGAATGAGTTAATCCATGATGCATGTTAAAGGGGCTATAAGATAAATTAGGCTTATGATTATAAGCTAGCAGCCATTAATTTCTTAGTGAGATACACCAACATGAAGGGCCAATATGAGGTAAGCTTCCAAGAGTAAGATGAATACATATTTGTTGGAAACATATTTGACCCTAATTCATTTGGATACAAGCCAATCAAGGTGGCAAGAAAGAAGAACAAGTCACCAAGTCTCCTTTCCATCCAGCCATTTGTCTAGCACCATAAGTTTTCTTACCATGAAGGAGACTTAAGAAGTTTTCCCTTTGATCCAAGAGGGATGAAAATGTACCTAGTTAGTTGTACATAATAATTTTCTTTCAGTTATGTGTCTTTCATTTTCCCTAAGTGTTGTTGCATGCGTATGTGTAGTTTTTTTAGCCTTTGTTTTGTGTGTTTTCCTTTGTGTTTGAGGTAAAGCTTTGTTGATTCATAGGTCTTTAAAAGGCTATTTATAACCTTTTAAATCTATGTTTTCACTCCATACCAAATGGAATTTGAGGCTACCAGTTTTCTTTAAGCATAACAGGCATGCTTCCCCTGGGAATCACCAAATTGCTGACCATTTTTGGTCCTATAGGCCAAAAATCATTCTCCCTTTTTAGTCTCCATTTTTGGTTCTTGCCATTTCCACACCTAGACATGAAGGATACCGCAAAAATATGATTTTGCAACTCATTTTATCCTCTTGGCATACAAAAAGGTTCAACTTTAAGAACTCAGTATGGAAGGTATAGGTAGAGTTGGAAGGAGTGAGTATACAGGAGTTTGTAAAAGGTGTTAGTTTCATGAAAGTTCTAAAGTTAAGTGAAAGTTTTATGTTTCAAGCATCCAAGAAGCTCCATGATGTGTTCTTGGGTCTGACAAATCAAGTAAACTACTTCAGAGGGATTTTTATTAGAAAAATGGACCAAGTTCAAAAGGCTAAAGGATCATTTTCAAAAGACTGAGGGTAGGTGCCCTTGTGGGGGCACTCAGGTGACAAACAGGACCTTTGTAATTCTACTAAAAAGTAATTTTGGACACCAAGCACCCTTGTGGGGGGTAAGTGATGAGTAAAGTGGACCATCACAAAAAAGTATGAAGGGTAACTTTGGACTTGAATTGCCCTTGCAGAGGGTAGCTGGTTGAAGCAAGGGGGTAAGGCAAGGAGCCCAAAAGGGGCTTACCCTTCAGAAAAGACTAAGGCAAAAGGAAGGATTTCCTTCAAACTTTTATCAAAGGAATAAATATAAATAAATCCAAGGCAAAGTTCAAAAGTCCTTTAGATAATTTTTCTAAAGGAAAAGACAAGGAAATCCAACGGATGAATTTCTTCAAACAAAATGCCCGAAGGAATTCCTTTAGACATTTGGTCCAAAGGCATTTGTCAAAGGATTTTCCCAAAAGAAAGAAAGGGATAAGACTTTTGAATAAATATTTCCTTTGGAAAATTTTCTAAAGGAATTCCTTTAGACATTTTGTCTGAGGGAATTGAGAAGCCAAGGCAGCCCGAAGGAGCACGAAGGGCAAGTGCCCTTGCAGGGGACTCTCGATTGCCAGGAAGGGGACCTTTTTCCAAGATTTGAAGGGACACCTTCCCTTCAGGAGGGTTTAATGACAAAAGGTTGATCTAATTGAAAAAAATTCAAAGGATTTACCAAAGGGGTGATGGGCTCGAAGATGTCAAATTCAAGACAATGGAATAACCGTTGGCTTTCAAATGGTGATGGGCACGCAAATGTAAACTTTATAACAATGAAATATCTATTAATCTTTAAATGCTTGAGTGTGAACCTAAATTAATTCAAAGGCCTTAAGGCCAAAAGGAATAAACCACTAAGAAAGGAGCTTGAATAGCCAAGAAATGATGGAAAATAGACTCGAGGGCCAAAGAGCTAGAAAAGAACAAAAGCCAATTGTAGAAGTACACAAAATAGTCCAGGTGGCACAAGAAGCATTGGCACAAGGAATTATTACTATGGGTGGAATAATCTTTATAAAATGTTCATCAAGGAGTACAAATAGTGAATGGCACAACCTATTTTTCCTCATTTTGCATTAATGAGTAGATAACCGCGTGAATCTCTTTAAGGAGTGGTCTTATTTTCAAATGGTAAAGTGTGACCCATGATTTCATTATGAAATTTAATATAATTTAAATGCAAAATTCAAGACTAGTAACTACCATAGCATGGATTCCTTTAGTGACTTCCTCTTCCCAATGAATTAAATATAGCACGGGCCACTTGTGGAAAAAGGGTGCCATTGCTTCCTCTTTCTCTATATATATATATATATTGTAAACTTTCATTTGAGAAAGATATCTCTCATTTTATATGGCAAAGCCCTTCCAAAATTTTCACCTTAAATCAATAAAATGCATTTTACCTCTATCTAGCTAGATATATCTCTGATTGTGTCTGAGTATTAACCTTGTGTTGAGTCATTTTGCATGATGCTTTCACAAGATTGACACCAACATACCTGGTATAGATAAATAACCATTTATATAGGTAACAAAAAGTGTTGTATTTAGAGCGTAGAGATAGAAAAGGGTTACAAGATAGTGTGTTTTCCTACAGTGCCTATGGTAGGTTCATTTGCTATGTGTATTCATTAAGCCTCCCTATTAAGCTTCCTATAGTCTAGTCTTTTCATTAGATAAAGTGTATGTATATCCTCTTCTAGTCTGAAGTGTGACTGAATGAGTAGATAAAACTTTTTTGGTGCATCACCATATTAGTTTAATTTTAGTTTTCAGTAATATTTCTCTCTTTTTAACCTCCCCCACACTTTATATAGTAGTAGTAGTAGTAGTGAAATAACTCAGAGATGCATCAAAGGGAGCTAGCCCTTATCTAGAGATTCTCCCCTTAGTTTTGCCAGACCCATAGGCAAGAGAGGAGTCTCCATTGTGCCATGTGGAGGATAGAGGCTCAGACTTCTATCAAGTGTGTAATCTAAAATGTCAACACTCTCTATTAGTAAGGTCAATTAAATAATACCAATACCTAATCCAACATTACACTTAGCACCATCAAAATGCAACTTTGATAGTCTAGGAACAACATGAGCGCCCTTGGGATCAGATACCTTATTAGTCTCAAGGGTGAAAAACCCTAAGCCTAAGTCTATTATGTTGACCCTCTCATTCACAATACTTTACTCAATTATCATATGTTCATCCTTGGTTCTCTCTCAACCTTGATATGATTAGGAATTCCCTTCCAAGGTAACCATAGATGTGAGCAATTTGTAGACATGTAACCATTCAAAGCCTTGGTCCATTCACTACTCAATAATATTACATAAAAATCAAGTATATAAAAAATTTGAATATCAATTAATTACTAAACCCTGGGCTTAGAATCTAGTTTCATATGAACATTTAAAAGTTCCCCAATTACCCTAACTCTAGATTTGTCTAATTGGGTAACAACCCTATTATACTTAATGGGAGTCAAGCCAAGTTGTTTTTATATAACCATAGGCATAGTATTGGTAGATTATCCTCAATATAATAAGTAATTATGTAAGGTTTTACCAAACATCCTAATAGTGAGCACGAAAAGTGGAGACTCAGCTTTGGGCTTGTGCACAATCACATTGACATGATCAATCTATGGTGGATTGTTGGATTTATTTAACAATGATTCTAGTAGAAGGTCCCTTTAATCTATAATATATGTAAGTTCATGAAAAGTGATATTATCCTTTATCTTTATCATGTCCTCAACTATGTTATAACCAGTCTTAGAATAACTAGGACTTTCAATGTTAGGTTTTGAAGTACTCCCTTTAGGTGGCTTGGGATTGTTGCTTGAAGAAGTGTTTGGATGGGTTCCAAAATTATTTAGAGGTGTTTAGGTATTAAAATGATACCTTTGATCCTTATTACTCAAGGGATAGGTCTTATTTATGAACTATTGAAAGGCTTAGATCTCCTTAGGGATCTCATCAGGTTCATTTTCCTCTTAAAAGGGGAAATCAAAGGTGTCCACCATGAAGGATTGATTAGATGACTTATATCTAGAGGTGATTACACAATTATCCTTTTAGGAACCACTTTAAATGTATCAAACTCCTCTTGGAAAGCCTCAAAGGATTTGCATAATTCTATACAATTAATTTTTCCATGCTTGGTTGTGTAATGTATCCTACAATAATCAGGTAATATAATATTAATGAGGTTAATATGCAAAGTCTTATTTTCATAATATGGCTCATTAATACTATTATTATGAAAACTATCATTCTAAAATCTATTATTTGGCCTCTTATACATTTGAAATGAGAAGTTCTACCCAAATTTTCAGTATTATTTCTAACTTGTTTTTGTAACTGAAGAAAATCAATGCTCAACTTTTGGACCATTTTTAAGATAGATTCACTCTCTTTTTTAGGAGTTTGAAAACAATGCACTTGGTTGTTGTTACCAAATGGTACCAGAGCTCTTTGATCACCTTTATTGAGTCCATTAGTAGGATCATTTAATAATCCTAAATTTTGGTTAGGATCTACATGACTAAATGGAAATTGAGTTATATTTAGGAGTTAGTTTAATGTTGGGATATTTTGATTATTATTTGGGAATAATTTCATCACAGGCACCTATGGGTTGATTTTTGGCATAGAATATGCCATTTACCCCTGGGGATACATCTAATCATTGATGGTTACTACTTCAGTGTAGGCTCGAGCTAATGAAGTTATAGCTAACATGGATATCTTCAAAAGGATAGAGGTCATGGGATCTACTACATCTTTTTAAATATCTATATCTAAGACATCATTAGGGTTATAAGGGTCTATGTTCCTACAAAACATTTATAAAATATAGGATTGAAGGACCTAATAGGATCACTTACATCTCTTCTAATGGTTGTGAATTGATGGTAGATAACATAAGGACTAACAATATTACCAAATTTATCAATGAACACATTATTGAAATCATCCCAACTTGTGATGTAATTAATAGGTAAGTTCAAAAACCATTCATAAATAGCATCTTTAAAGGTGAAGGGTAATAAACTAAATGATACATCCTCATGCACTACATTTAGTAGTCTTAATGTTATTTTAAAATATTTTATATGTTTTTCAGTAATTAATAGACCTATTAGACTAAATGTAGGTAAGTCCTTCTCAAGGTTATGTGGTAGGTCATGTACCACACCTGATACATTAATTGATAATTATCCCAACCAAACCATATTTAGATGAAAATTAAAGGCATAGGTACCTTGAAGAGGCAAAGTTGGTAGAGATCTATATTTCCTATATCTACCTTTATCATGTCTAGAGTTTCTATCAACCTCAAGCTTGAGCAAAGGTTCCTTGGTCTCTGAGTGTGATCTTATTCTTATCCTAGGTAATTCTAGCTTGAAATTTGAAGATCTTGACTAAAATATGATGTATCAAGTTAACTTTTATAATAAACAAGAGTTAGACCTATGCATTGAGCTTATTTTGCAAAGGTGGTATGAAAAACTATAAAGGATGCTAATCTTTGATGGAATTATCTCAAAGATTCATTCAAATACGTAAATATGGTCTATATTTATAATTATAAGCCTAAAGAAACATATAATAATGAAATATATGCCCACCTTTCATTAAAATGAGCCATCTTAACCTTAGATACTATGGATTTTCAAAGTTAAAGTAAAATATGTCGAACACAACCATCAATACCCAAAGAACTTCAAAATAAACACAAAGATGTGCTAACAATAGAAAAGATAAATGATCCTCATACTTATAAGAAATTAATTCACTCAAAAACATAAAGATATAATAATATTTATATTAAAAAGAATAAGATCATTAAAGATTCAAAGAATTTGAGCCCTCCATCTAGTGTTAATGAGAGCTTCTCCTATTGATGCTTCTAAATGAACCATAGGTGCTATTTAGTGTTTATAAAACACTTCTCATTTTAGAATTTATAAAATTCATGACATGAGTTATAGGTTTTGGCAATCTAGTTACCTATGGTGAAATAGTAGTATGGAAAGATAAACTATTCCATAATATTTATATAATTTAGTGGTTGGGAGCCACCTTTGTCCATCCTTCATTAATTGTTGAGAATTTATGTTAATACTTTGTGAATTATGCCCTAGATTTAATTTATATATCTAAGTGGATATTTATAATTAATCTTAAACTAAAGTTATCTTGGTGTAAAAAGGAGTAAAGAGAAGGGTAGAGTAGAAAAGAAATGAGTGATTGCCAATTTAAGTCTCAAACATTATGACAAAGTATCAATTAAAACTGAAAATGCATTTAACCAATATATAATGTAACATAGCCTAAGCTCAAATCCCACTATATATTAGGTAAACTTCAAGGAAAATGTAAAGAGTCACAAGTAAGACCCATGTCTACTTTAAAGATTTACTACTCTAATCAAACATCAATTGCACATTTAAATACATAGCAACATGAAATGAAGCAAAACCTAAGAACTTCCAACTAGTCTAGCATAAACACAAATTATAAACCCTATGAATAGAAAATGAAAGTTAGAATTAAAAGAAACCATTAAAATTCAACACCTATACTAGAAATTGAGAGAAAAAACTATATTAACAATTGACACATAAAAAATGGATAATCCTTGCATAATTCCTTGATTATGTTAATTGTTTCAAATTATACAAAGTGGCTCAAAAATATCTCCCTTTACAATTTGTAATACATTCATTTATATAAATATTAGGTAGTATACTAGTTAGTTACAAAATATAGGTGTACAAATATAAGGATAATTGTCCTTACAAGTTCTAAAATACACATAATTTTCACAATTATACTAACCTAGAGGAAAATATGCTAACAAACTAGCATATTCCTTTACATTGGAATATTATATTTCAAAATTTATAAAAATATGTAAAATATATTACTACTTAATTTAATATTGGGGCCTCTTATTGTTGCTATTGTATGATGTTCATGGCTTTAACATGTTATTAATCAACTATCTCCAGGTCCACTATAGGCTTTAGGAGATGATCGCCCTCTTGATTTTCCAAGTCATCAAGCTCCTTATCATTCCTATCCATGGCTTACTTAATAATTATATCTTCATTTATTCTTTCTCTAACATTGAATATCATGTCTAAGATTTTACTATTTTGGGCCCTAGATTTTCCTTGGCTCTTCCCTTTGATTTCTTAGGTTACCAAAGTAGCCCTATGTTTGAATTCCTTAGCACTTATGATCCCAAGGGTAGAGGGATATGCATGATATGTAAGAATAATTATAAGAATCTATTTAATTCTTGAAATTATCTCCTTATCATCATTTAGGATACTTTCTACATTATTAAGCCAAGCACTTAGATTCTAAACCTTATCCACCACAATTCCACTTAAGTGTCCCCAACTGATGGTGTTGAAGTTTGAGATCTATTTTTTTGCTTGAATGTTGAGGAGTTGGGCTATTTTATCCTTTGAGGCTTAGCACTAAGTGACTACACATTTCCACTCTAATTCACTTTGTCTCAATTTCATTGACTTGAGTGCTTCAAACATGTCATAAAATGACTCATCAAACATCTTGGTCATCACCTTAGGAACTGATAAAATTGTATTTATCTACACATTTTCATTTATTTTGTAAAATTTAGGATCTTCTAATTTAAGCCTTGGACTCTAGATTTAGCCTATGTAGACTGGGATTATATTAGACTTTCCACATCCTCTTCATGAATCGCTACTTCACCAATCTACTAGCCCCCTACTAGTGTTAACCCTATAAAAAGTTTCACCTTTTGAAAGGTGAATTTGTCTATTCTAACCATAGTTGTTTTTGTTGTTATTCTCTTCAACCTATCTATTTCAAGGTTGAAATGGATGGTAGTAACTAGATCCTTAAATTTGGGAGGTTACATAACCTCCACACTTGAGCTACTAGATGCTCCCAAAGCATCCTTATTCTTGCTTTCTAGTCCTTGAATGGTCACAATTATCCTTTATTATTTCTCTTTTACCATAGCCTTATCGATAACTTTATGTCATCTTGAATCTCAATGTCATCAACTTTTATCATATCCCATGAATGGGAAAGAGAGGGGATCTTTTATAGTTTCCCATTAATGAACCCGTCAAGAATGATTGATCCATTAATAAGGAATTCATCATTGAAAACATTTACCTCACTTATGGGGTGAGGGATGATCAACCTTGGTCTTTTCCTTAGTCCCATAGGAATGAGTGCTAACTCTACTTTCCTCTTTTCTATGGATGCCATAGGGACAAGCTCTTTTCCTTTATCTTTCTCAGACTCCACCTCCCTATCTAAGTCATAGGCATTTGCAAGTTACTTGAGGGCACCCTCAAGTGTATATTCTTGTTCCAAGGTAGTCATGTCCAAATATTATATTGAAGAAGGTGGCCTTTGTGAGAGTGTTGAATATGAGGGTCCCTTCCCATGCCTCTCTTCCACTTTCACCTCTCCCACTTTGTCCTTTCCCTTACCTTGTTCATCTTTACCTTGCACACCTTGAATTTACTTAGGATACCCTTGTGGCTATGGTTGTTATACTTGGGGTGTCCTAGATGGACCTATAAATAAATAATATTATAAAGGATGCGTTTTCCATCTTTCCACATATGGCTTGTCATCTCTTCTTAACCTATGTTCTAGCTTGCTGTTATAACCTTAAATCCTAGCCAACACTTCATAATTATTAGCCTTGATATACATGGTGTCATGAACACTAAGTTGATGTATATATTTGAGCTTTGGTAGATTATTATTCTTTAAGTGGCTGGCCACTATACCATTAGGATCCTACATCTTAAATTCATCCAGTTAAAAACCAAATAAATCCCTATGTCTGGGTATGGTCTCAACTTGTTTCTAGTCCTAATGTATGGTTTTCCCAATGATCAAGTAGAAGAGCTAGAGAAAACCTTTCTTATTTTCTATATAAGTTCCATAAATGTCATTTAATAACTAAGAATTAATTTCTTGTTTAGCTAATTTTCTAGGAACATATACTGACAACCTACAAGTCTAGTTCATGATGCCCTCAATCTTGATAATTGTGTAGTAAGGGTAGTACCATATATCACCTATCATATCCTCATACTTATTGATGAGGGGGTAGACCATAGGCATATAAACACCTATGATGGCCTCAATTACAACCGAATAAATGAAATCATAAATGAACATGTGGTTCATGAATTTGAAAATATGTAATTTGATGTAATGGTGTGAAATAGTGGTTTTGTTATTTGGGGACCAATTCCTAATCCCTAGGAAATTAATAGAGGACAAGAGGGAATTTAGTAGGTATGATATCATGTAGAATTTCTTATATGTCTTTATTTTTATGGTAGTGAATTTCTTGGTGAGGAAAACACTAATTAAATCTCTAATTGGAGGGGTAAGCTTTTGTTCCACCATGAAATGAATAAAGGAGACCTAGATTTTATTTACATAGGTGGTTGAGGGGGATCCAAAGGATCAATTAAATAGGTTCATTATAACCATAATTCCCTCCCTAAATTAGATGATAGCCATCTTTCCCTCAAAGTCTCTAAAGACATGGTGTCTTGGATGCAACCAAGGTCTTAGGATAGAATCTAGGTCATGTTTGGAGGTCCAATCCTTGATTTTGGATAAATATATATGGGGAGTGGGAAGCTTATAATACCCATCATATGATATAAGAGAAACATATGCTACCGTTTTTTATTTTCCTTCCCTAATGATCCACTCATTATCAATTTTGTAATCAACAAAAATAAGGTCGAGGATATCAATGTAATGTAGTACCTCAAGTTTTTCTATAGCATGGTAGAGGTTTGTCATCTAAATAGTGACTAACTAGTAATATCTTGAGCTCACTATATCAATCCTTTGTTCTTGTTTTTTGATTGGCTTCAATTCTTTGATCATGAAAAAGATCTCAAACTAGTTCCTCATATTTATATAGTTTAAGGCTATAATATTTAATTTAATATCTTTGGTGATCTATCCTTCATTAGCCATTGATAAGTACAACTTGATATCCTCCTTCAATTGTTGTCTATGAGCTACCACTATATATATTCCTATGAATTATATACACTGGTATAAAATGGTCTCTATGAAAACTCTCTTATGATTAAAAACATAATTTAACTCTCTTTTCATTAAATGATGATTAAATGAATACAAGTGAGTTGATTTTATGTAGGATTTAGGGTTTAGAGCTTTAATGGAGGAATATATCCATGTTTTGGCTTATATGTGACTTAGATTTGATTTGGACATTTGCCTTTATGCCTTGGCATTTTTGAGCCCATTGGATCTTGTATTTTATACTTTTGTGCTTACATGGCACTTAGGTGGCATTAGTCTGGGTATTTCATGGAATTTTTCATAAATGCCTTTTGAGAACTAGCCATTGACATTTAAAAAATAACTCTTTCATTTAAATCTATTGGATAAAAATCAAGGAATATCACAAGACATTAATTTTAATCTAGGCTTTTGCACTTTAATTATCCCTTATTATTTCAAGCATTGTAATTATGACACTTAGTATATTTACACACCTTTCAGTGTGCTTTGAATCTTATGTCAGTCCTTTATCAAATGAAAATGGGCCACATGATGAACTTATGGGCTTTTGAATTGTCATAAGTGCCTTCATGCTACTAGATCAGAATCCAGTGACAAAGAGCGAAGCATTAGATCATCCTATCATCTCTACCTCAAATGCACTTTCACCATACATCAATTTTGTAGGCTCTTAGGGCCCCATTAAAAAGTTTTTGGGTGCCTTCACATTTTTAGATTAAAACCCAATGAAAAAGCATGTGTCATTTATTTGAAGAGATGCTTGAACATTAAGTTAGCACATTATTAAGACCATGAATTAGGCTTAAGTTCCTTAGCTTTAGTTTTTTTTCTCTTATTAAGTATAAAATAAACCTTAGGCTAAGGGGTTTATGCCTAAGTTTTCATATTTATATGCAAGGGGACCATGGTCTAAATATTCTAGGCCAATGTTTATGCCATGTTTAATAAATAAAATGTATGCATTGGCCTAAAATATTTATGTCAAGGATTTAAAATATTCCCAAAAGGATCAACATGACATAATGGTCCAATAACACATAAGATTTTATTTTATTTGACAAAACACATTAAAACCTTTAGCTAGATGTGCTTGGTCTAAACTTTATGCTATAAGGGCTCTCTTTTCAAAATAATACTTAGTATAAGTCTATAATTTAAGTTTGATGATGTTTGAATAAAATGTCATGGGGACCTTAAAGTATAGACTTAGACGAGGATTAATTTGCATACTTAGATTATAAGACCATTTCCACATTTTGCATTTTAAAGACCTCTGTTGTTTGAGCATTTTTTGAGCACTTCCCTTATCATGTAAAGCCATTTCTAAGCCTTTCAAAAATATTTTTGGAGTGCATTTTTACCTTGAGAATAATAATTTATTAGATTAAATTTGACGATCTCATGGATGTCAAATACATCTTCATGGATGCCAAATGATATTTGTGTGAATGTCAATTTTAGGATAATGAAGTTTTTACTTTTATGGGCTTAAATTTGAAGGTCATTTGGATGTCAAATACATCCTCATGATTTCAAATGATAGTTTCACAAACATCATTTTTGAGCTCATCAAATTATTATGACCCAGTATGAAAATGCACTTAGCATGTCTATGGGGCCTCCAAAGATATTGGACTTAATTCACTTCATCAAATCAAAATATATTATAAGTGTTAATTATTGATCATAATCTAGGAGCTCACTTGTGATTAGTTTTTTATATCAAGTGGGACCTTTTACTTTTAATTCTTGAATGTAAAGGTGTCATGTGTCGATCATTCATGACTTTCGTAGTCTATTGAGTTTTCAACCATGCATAATACTATTTAATTGAGTCTTCACGAGAAAGAGATAAGTGTTGATTGTGATCCAAGGGCTTCAATGTGATTTTTCTAATGGGATATACATGGGAATTTGTCAATTTTCCTCATGTCATTTGATCAAAGGCCATGATGAAGCGTGAACCATTGGATCATCGAAGATGGATGTTGTTTAAATTGAAACTTGGGCTTTCCTCAATCCATTAGATAAAATGCCATAGTAAAGCATTGGCCATTATATCCTACAATAATAAAGGAAGTTATGTATAACTACAAAGATGTAAAAGACTAAGGCTTAAGGTGTTAAGACTAAGGTCTCACTAGTATTAATAAATACGCCAGGGCCTTAGGATTAAAACCTTAAGCTAAGTTATAATCAAGGGACCAATCTAACATAAAAAGGGAACTCAAGAAATTAGAATTAGGCTAAAGCATTAAGACTAAAGTCCCATTAGTATTAATAAATACTATGGGACCTTAGGGTTAAAGTCTTAGCCTAAGTTAGGAAATATTAAAAGGACCTTATAGATTGAAAAACTAGTTAGGCATACAAAAGAACCTTTAAAGGGGGAACATAACAAAATGGGACCAAGATTTTTAAGTTAAGTTTTAGATATGTTAAAAAAACATGACTGAGCTTAGAACATGTGCTTTATCCTTAGGTTAAAAATGGAATTTAAAATAGTTCCCACCAATTTGATTCCTACTAACATTCAAATTTAAACTAAGGGTTTTGGCCAGGGGTTTTGAAACATGAAATTATCAGAGACAAATACCATACAACCTATGACTAAAATCCATAAAAAACATTTATTGGCATGGTTAGTCTAAATTAAAGAAAAACAAACCTATGTAAGCCTATTTTTAACAATGTGGATGATCTTTAGATTCTATAAATGACCTTAACATGCTAAACTTCATGTTCAAACCTCATGGTTTATAAAGGGTCCCAATTTTTAAAAATGGGGTTATATTTTCCCCAATAGGACCATAAGAATAGAGGCATGTTACATATGAACATTTAATAACTCCCCAATTACTTTGACTCTAGACTTATCTAACAAAGTGATAACTCTATTAGATCTGATAAGAGTCAAGACAAGATATTTACAAATACATATTGGCATAATGTTTGGATATAACAAAAAATTATGTACATTCTTACTGAACATTCTAATATTAAGTAGGAAAGGTGGGGATTCTATCTTAGCCTTATACATAACAATATTGGCATTGTCAGTTTTTTGTAGCCTACTAGGATCTTTAGACAAGGACCCCAACAATAGGTCCCTTTGCTTAGTGATCTATGTCAATTCATACAATGTAATATTAGACTTTATTTTCTTCATGTCCTCTACAATATTATACCTAGTTTTATTGGAAGAATTAAATACATCGATACTATGTTTACAAGTACTTCCCTTTGGAGGCTCTAAGTTATTATCTAAGGTAGTATCTAGAGGAGTGCCAAAGTTGTTGGGAGATGTTGAAGTATTCAAGGGATGCTTCTGATCTTTTGTCCTTAGAGGGTAGGTCTTCTTCAATAATTGATAAAAAGCATGGACCTCTTTGGGAATATCATGAAGTTCATTATCTTCTTGGAAGGGAAGTCAAATATCTCCACCATGAAGGCTTGGTTAGCATATTTAGATACTAATGTACTTTCATGATTATCTTTGTTAGAAACTACTTAAAATTTAACCAAATACTCTTTAAAGGCTTCAAAAATATTTACAAAATTTAATGCAATTTATCTCACCATACCTAGAAGTGTAATGTACCCTATAATAATTAGGCAAAGCAATATCAATAACATTTATATCCATTGTTTTCTTATTAAAAGACTAATTGTTCTTATTGTTATTATAATTGTCACTATGGAATCTATTATTGGGACTATTGAACCTTTGGAAAGAAAATTTCGTACCTAAACTCTCTCCATTATTACCAACTTATTTCTTCAGTTAAAGAAAATCAGTGCTTAACTTTTAGACCTTTTTTAAGATAGAGTCATTTTTTGGATCCTTAGAGTTATGAAACTAAGTGATATTAATACCATTAGTTGATATTAAATCCTTTTAATCACCTAGATTAAATACATTTGTAGCAGTGTTCAAGAATCCCACATTCTAAATAGGATGAGCATAACTTAAAAGTAATTGGTTCAAATTTGGTATTTGATTCAAGGTAGGTATGTTTTGATTATTATTGGGGAAGACATTTTGAGTCGGCGAATATGGGTTGATGTTGGTAATAGAGTAAGACATTTGACCTTAGGTTTGCATTTGATCATTAATGGTCACTACTTCTGAATAAGCTAAAGCCAAAGTGTTCATAGGCCCAATAGCTCTCTTTATGAAAAAAAAGGTCATGGGATCCAAAGCATCTTTATAGATTTCTAAGGCTAAATATTCATCTGATCTACAAGGAGCTATAGTCCTACTAAACATTTGTTGAAACATAGCATTCAAAGATATTATGGGTTCATTTTCATCCCTGTTTACCTGGCGATTTATTGGTGTAAGACATAAGGACTAATAATTTTGCCAAATTGGTCAATAAAAACATTGTTAAATCAATCCCAACTATTAATGTAAACTTTATGTAAATTTAAAAACCATTCATATGAAACATATTTAAAATTAAAAGGAAATAGTCTACATGTTAAATCCTCATATACTACATTTAGTAATCTTAATACAACTTTGAATGACTTAATATGTTCCTCTATAGTTACAATATTAGTAGGACTAAATATTGGAAAATATTTATTAAGGTTGTAGGGAAGCTCGCGTAACACACCTACCACATTTATAGAAAAGCCACCTAGCCAAGACATACCTTGATTGGGTGAATGTGTGAGCACCCTAAATTGGGGAAGTTGGCAAAGACTTTGAAATCATGTACTTACCTTTGTCCATCTTAGCTCTTCTATGGACTTCTAACTCATGCAGAGGTTCCCTGGTCTTTGAATGTGACCTTGTTCTAATTTGTGGTAGTTCTAACTTGATAATTTTGAATCCTATTTGGAATAAAATGTTTCAATCCTAAATTTGTAAAAAAAATGATAAGAAATGCACATTAAGCATATTTTTCAAAGATTCATATAAAGGACAACAATATTTAACTAAACTAGCTAAATGATGTGTCTAAATACATAATTAAGATCAAAATTTACACGTTTTAAGTTCAAATGAACTCAATTGAGTAAAGGATCTAAGAATCTAAAGTTAGAACAACTATTACTAACCTCAAATATTTTGGTTTCACAATTCTAAAGCTATATTTACCATAATTCAATGTATGTCTTAAAAGAATGTCAATCTTTGTATAAATAAGCACAAAGACCAATTTTAAACCATGAATATCACCAAAATTTACACAATTATGCTAAAAGGAACACAAATATGCAAATAATAGACTGATTTTTAAATAGAATTCACAAAAACTAGTACAGATACTACAAATCTACAAAGAATTGGGTCCTCCTTCTGGCGCTAGTGGAACTTATATTGGTTGATGCCTAAATATGCACCACATGTGATCTTCATGTTTAAATAACACTTATCATTTTAAAATTTGAATAATTTAGAGCATGATTAGAAGGATGTGGTAATCTAGTTACCTGTAATGAAATAACAATGTAGCCAGCAAACTGTTTAACAATATTTATATTAGTTGGTGGTTGAGAGCCTCTATGGCAAGAAAATCTTTGTAAATAAGAATATTATCTATTCTAATTTTTTAATTAAGTTCAATTCTATGTCTACATCTAAAATAAGATGGACATATACAATGAAACTTTAATCTAAAGTGAATGGTTTAAAAAGAATTAAAAAGGCATGGTAAGGAAGAGAAGAAAAGTGTTGTTGATATTCATCTCAGATATCATGAAAAAGTTCAAGTGTTTCCAAAGCATTCACCTAAAATAAATATATGAAGTAGATCAAATTTAGATCAAATCACAACATATATCGGGCAAACTTATAAGGAAGATAAGCAACAATGCAAATAAGAACCACATTTACTTTAAAGGTTTACTTTTTTAAGTAGATATATGTTGCAAATCTACAAATTTAGAGAAAATAAAACTAATTAAACTAAGGAATCTTAAATTAACCTAAGATATGCATAAGTTAAAAGTTTTACATTCAAAAGGTAAATGCTAAGAACTCAAAAGAACTATTCAAATCTAAGATCTAGAAAAAATAATTGAGAGAAAAACCATATAGGAAATGATGCAAACAAATTCAGAAAATCTTTTTAGAATTCCTTGCTTGCATTAATATCTCAAAAGTATAAAAGTTTTTTCTCAAAATCACCCCCCCTTTTAAAATAGGCAATAATTCTTTCACAAAAACAAGGAAGTATGTCAGTCAATTTTTGTAACTTACAAGTGTAAAAATGTGAAGGATAACTATCCTTTCTATAAAGTTTCTAGAATAAATTAGACTTTTCAAAATGAACTAACCTATAGGAAAATATTATAAAAAATAAACATTCCTTTACAAAACAATATTCCATTCTCAAAATTTATAAACATTCCTTTACAAAAAAATATTCCATTCTCAAAATTTATAATTCTTGAATAAAAGAGAATATTCCTAACTAATTGGTAGACCTTGTGTTGATGAAATCCCTTGGTTCTACTGAATTAGCATTAATACCTTTTGATGTTGTTCATCGATAAGTCTAAAATTAAATACAAGTTCCAGGAAGAGTTCATACTTTTGATTAGATGGATCTTCAAGTTCTCTATTATTGGGGTCCCAATATCTAAATTCATCATGTTGAAACATGAAAGGTGCTCTATGCCTAGCAACATCTTCAATGTTGTTGCATTACTAGAAGATGGTTTTGCCAATAGCCAAGGGTGGAGTATTCAATATTGCTTTCCATTTTCCCCTATAAATACCATCAATACCATTTCATATATAGAATTCAACTTCCTTCTTAGCCAATTTTTTTAGAACATGGAATGGAGGTCTAAGTGGATTGTATTATGTTCCCTTAATCCTAATGATTGTTTAGTCTAGATAAAACCATATGTTCCCAATGAACTCAATGGGCTTCTTTTCCAAAGGGCTGACTATTGGCATTTAGCATATTTTTATATCCTCATTCAAGGTATGATATGTGCAATCATAGATAAATTGAATATGGTCTCTATACTTGAAGATATGCAATTTTGAATATAACTAAGACACTATTTGTGTCTTCTTAGGTGACCATCCCTTAAAGTAGGGGATCTCAATTTTAGCAAGTTTGAGCTATCTTTAGTTTTAATGTGGTTGATTTAAGATCAAATTAGGTCTTTTTGGATGTTAGGGTTTATCTATAAGTCATTTTTAGGATTCAATGGTGAAGTCTTTTTGGACATAAATAAATTTGGTGCATTGGATTTGATTTGGACCTCTACCTTTATGCCTTTTCTTTTTCATTCCAACAAAATCTTTTTGTTTTTTAATTTTTAGCTTAGGTGGTGTCTATGTGGCATTTAATTGGCCATTTCATGGCACTTTACTCATTAATGTTAAAAAATTGACAATTTCCCTTTTAAAATCTTACTTGGTCTCACTTTATTGGATCATCTTGCACAGATCAATGTGAGTCATTGATCTCAATCCTGAGTTGCATGCCATTGATCATTATTTGTACTAGGCCCCATGGTTACACCACTTGGTAGTCCCATGGGGCTTCCTAATCTCTACACCTTGTCAGATCTATTAGTTGTCATGTGCTTAACATATGGATATCTTGCATGTATTTGGAGGTTTTGTTGAATAGTCCATATATATCTCTCTATATTTAATCATGTTTCTTTGATCTCACATGAGCTATAGATCTTGAAAAGGTGTATGATTTTTAAGTTAGGATTAAGACATATAAGAACTCAAGTTAAAGACTTTAGGCTATAGTTTATTTCATGTTAATTAACACAATATAAACCATAGGCTAAATTATTTAAGTCTATGTCATGATAAAAGGGGGACCGTTAGTAATAAAGGATTGAGTATAATGTTTTTTATCCTAAGGTTTTATCATATTAATAAATATGATAAAACTTTAGGTTAAAAATTTCTAAGCTAAATTTTAATAATGGGATCTTGCATTTGTTAGGTTAAGTCAATAGAATATACCCAAATAAGATCATGGGATAATTGGGGACCAAGCATGATCTTTTATTCCAAAGTTTAGTCAGATGTCTAGAAACATGACCATACCTTAGGATAAAATTTGAGCTAGGTTCATGGTGTTTATAATCAATCCCATAAAACTTTGAACTTGGTCTATGATGGGATAAAGGCTAAATGAAAGGCTAATTTTATCATTGAAGCACACAACTCTAAACATGCTTATTCTCCAAATGGGTCTCCATTGATCCTATAACACAAAGACAAACATGTTCAGTTATCCAAATGAGATTGGTTCTTGCACTTGAATTTGATAGTCTTATGGGCTTCAATGATGGCCTTATGGATATTAATTGATGGTCATGATAAATTCAAATTTAATCTCATATAGTTATTTATAAGGGCAAAATTTTGATGATTTGATGGACATCAATTATGACCTCATGAATGTCAATTGACAATCATGAGGACATCAAATTTAAGCTCGTATAATTATTCATAAGAGCTAAAATTTGACAGTCTTGTGGATGTCAATGACAACCTCATGGATGTCAATTGATGGTCATGAGAACATTAATTTTAAGCTCGTATGATTACCCAGAAGGACTAAATTTGATAGCCTCATAGAGGTCAATGATGGCCTCAAGAACATCAATTGATGGGCATGAGAATGTCAAATTTATGTCTTGTGAATAATAGGTCCCATAGGAACTTTGAATTATTACATGTTATTAAATTGATTTTGTGTGAGAAGTCATAGATCATTGATTGCAATCCATATGATCAAGTGAGATTGTCTTCATGGATTAAAGTATTCAATTCATTAGGTCGACCTACCTTCATTAGATCAATGTTCCCTAATTAAATTTAGGCCATCAATCCTACAAATAATAACATGATTTAAGTTAGGTCTCAAGGGCTTATAAGACTTAGGTTAAAGTCTTAAGGCTAAGGTCCCATTTATGTTAATAAACACTAATAGGGCCTTAGTACTATGGCATTAGTCTAATTTGTAACAAGAAGGACCATGGTAAGTAAAAAAGGTCAAGCCAAGCTAAGAACATAATAAAAGGGCCCCGCAAACATTAAAGTTAGACCATGCACAAATAAAAAGGGAACAAATGGGGAAATATATAAATAGAACCATGCATATAATTTTTAGGCTATGGTTTGGTCATATTGAAATACATGACTAAGTTATGGTATAAAAATTAAGTTTGAGTCCACAACATTTTTAAAGTTCTCTCACTAATTTTATTCTTTCCAATTTTAAATTTGGCCCAAAAACTTATGCCAGGATTTCTAAAGGAGGACTTCCAAGAGTTTTAAATATTGATTAGACTTGGATTTCTATAGACCTAAGGTCAGTAAAATATATATTAAGATAAAATCATTAAAATTATGAAACCTATATATTATCTGCATCCAATAGGTGTTTTTTATACCTACAACATAAAATAAGAAGGTCTAAAGTTAGCAATCTTTAGACAAGGTTAAACTAGAGCCATGAATAAGCAAACTAATTAGAACATGGTGTGGATGATCTTCAAATGTGAATAATGTGAAAATATATTAATGACATTATGATAAAGTAAATTTTTAGTTTTAAGGTAAAAATTTCACAATTTAACACATGGGTCCCCAATTTTTATAAATAGGGGGTATGTTGACCTCAACAGGCCCCAATCCCACATGATTCTCTCCTTCATCCATTAAACCTAAAATACCTTAATACTTAATTATAAGGTATCCATTAGTACTTTCAAAATGCTTATCACTTGTTATCCAACTTTGTCTCAAAAACTAAGCCCTAATTATTTATTGTATAAGGTCATGTCTAAATGGGATACCATGTATAACTATATATCCTTATGAGCTTGACACTTTAGCATTTTGGTACTTTTTCCTATTTTCTATTTATAGGAAAGAGTTTACTAACATACATAAGTCATCATAGATCATCCTATAAATAAAAATTATTACAAAGCCATTTGGGAGAGATCTATCTAAATAATCAAGAGAAAATCAATAGAGTGAGAATTCCTCACACCATGGATCAAGCCAAGAGCTAAGCTTCCCCATACAAGTTATGCTTCATAATATTACACACTTGTGACACTTATCCATCTTGGTCTCTGAAAAAACTCCCTTGTCCTAAAGGAGGTTAATTATAATCTATTAGTTGTATTGATAACTTATAGTGAAGAGGACATTGAGACCTTTACTTGAACTACTCCATCCACACACCATAAAACTACATTGAGGTCTAATTTTGAGTGTGTGAGATACATAATTTGCAATGTTGATTTGGTAATTTATATAATCCATTATTATTGTTTTGTTTTGGATTTTTCAAGATAGTGAAAATTTAATATTAAGTCATACAACATATTCTACCCTACACATAGAAAGTGAATCTATAGTCATAACTAGTAATATGCAAGACATAGGCACCAAAAATTGAGACTAAGAAAACCTATTAGGATTATCCTAGTGACACAAAGACAAGATTTTCATGTTTGTATTTTTGTGGTTATTCATGTACAATACAAGCCCATAAAACTATGATTATGTCTCATTTCATAGTACAAGTCTAAAATTTTAGGAGTTGGTCAAACACAGTTAACATAGCTAGAATATGGTCTCATAATTATAGAAAAGTTAAGGTACATTAGTTTATTAACCTCTTTATCAATTTATTACATTTATTTATCTTATGTTTATGACACTTTATCTTGTTTATACTATTTACCTTATTTTTGATAAATTAAGGTGGAAAACTAGGGGCCGAACCCTATATAGTCAAAAAAGACAAGAAGGCAAACAAACAAAAAATGCCTTCAGAGAGACAATGACACAACTGAGAATAATAGATGAAAACAAAACACAAGCAATGGAAAGACCAAATTCAAAGAGGTCTCCCCTTACATAACTATTGATTTGATAAGATCATTAAGTTTCTCATTCTCTACTTTGTCAGCATACCCAGTATTACCCACCGCTTCCAGCATAGACATGTTCAGCAGAATTATATTTCGAAGCCCTTTGGTGAAGACGTTCTCCAACTTCTGAATGTGGTCCTTCAGGGCCCAAATTTTAGTTTTCCAATTAGTCTCATTCTCAGTACCCTCACCAGCTTCCTCGACATACATTTTCCCCTTATTGTTAGCATTTACTATAGTGTCAGCACCCTGCTCCTCAGTAACCTCAAAATCCCTAGTAGCCTACTTCCCTCCAGTGTCCTCTAAAATTTCCTAGATTTCCAGCTCCTCAAACTCTTCCTCCTGGGTTTCTTCTTCCAAAGCACTTTCTGAATAATCAATCAGTCTGGCCTTTGGGGCTAGTTTACCAAAAATCCACCCTGACCTTCATACTATGGAGAGGAATCCTTATTAATTTTGGAAGGCTTGTGAGATTTTCCACCTTGGCCCCCATGGCCCTGCTCAGATTCTTGTGGGTCCCTTCTGTAGTCTCTTTAATATTTTCTTCCTCTTCATCAACCTTTCTCTTCTTTCCCTTCTTGCTCACAAAGGAGCTGGGGGTATCACCAGTGGTCTTTTCATGGGTGGAGAAAGTGACGTCTTTTGTTTTGGTAGGAGCAGGGGAAACCCAGGACTCATCAATAGCATCATCAGACACTGGGTTGGAAGGAATGTCTTTACTATCAACTCTGATATTCCTAGTTAGCTTGAGGGCATGGTGAAAGCTGTATATGTATAAAATTAGCCCCTAGTGTAGGGGAATAGGGTTTATATCCAGCTTTTTAGCCATTTTATCTCTCACCCTCAGGATAGAGTGTTCTAAAGAGGAGAGCAGGTAAAAAGGAAAGCTAATAATAACATTGCACCTAAAATGATTTAACAAAGGAAGGTGGTAATTATATAACCTGGTAAATCACCCATCAAGAGTGAAGTACCTCATGAGAATGAAGCACACTCCATCCCATGGCTCTAGAAGTTTAGCACACTCAAACCCTCCTTAATACGGGATGAGTTCTTCTCCCTCACCCAAAAATAGTTTATGGCTAGGCATATCCATGATTTTGGTTTTCCTTTAGAGTTTTATACCCTGCATGGTCATTCTTGTGGCCATAAAAATCATCTATTTGGAGATTTCAAAACTAATACCATCCACTGTGACCCACCTATTCAACTAAGATCTCACAAATTGATTGGACAAGTTTTCATCATAACCATTCAGCCTTTCCAAATATGGGTTAATACCCCCTTCTTTATAATAATGTCAAACCAATGGATTATCTTTAAATTCATAGCAGGAGACATGTTTAGTTTAAATATGGTCCCCCCCATTCTGTAATTGTAGACCCAGATAGTGGAGTTCTTAAGTTTTGCCTTCAACTTTGAACTGGTAGCTAACCCTTGCTTTCATTTATGTAGAATGCAGATGTGATAGCTCATTTTATGAAATGCCATATAGTGATGACATTGTCTACTTCCATGCTTGAAAATAATTTCCCCTTGATTTTCATGATGAGACCTATGCACCTTAACCTCATGATACAATGAATTATTAATGATTACCAAGAAAGTACTAAGGTTATCAAGTTTTGATATCCCCAATGGCCCTCTCCACATGGACCACCTCTGAAAGCTATCCTTGTCATTAATGTGCCTCATTCTTGACAAGTCATCTCCTTTTGAATGATTTCCCTAATTTTTAATGGAATATGAACACCTTGTTGCCACACCCTCCAACCTAAAAATTGCTAACCAAGGTTGGCACAAGCATCAACGATGTTGTTGCCTTCTCTGTAGGTATGGGAAATCTCAACTTTGAAAAAATTTTGTAAAAGAAATTGGATATCAGTAATGATGTCTTTTAGCTTGATTCCCATATTTGATGCTTTATTAACAACATCTATGACCATCTTAGAGTCTCCTTGTATATTCAAGTTCCTTATTTCTAGGGATATAGCTAACTTTAATCCCCATAGTAAAGCCATTACTATAGCATAGTTGTTGCTCTGGCATCTAATTCCACCAGCATAGACAATAGACATCCATCCTTTATCATTCCTTATAATTCCTCCTCCACTAGCTTTACCATCCAACTTAGATGCCCCATCAAAGTTGAGTTTCATCCAGTTAGGTTTAGGGGGGATCCATTTATTATTAAGTCTCTGTAGTATTTTAGAGTTATTATACCTGGGGATCTAGTTTGAAATCTTCCATTTGGCTGCAATTTGGCTTTCAATTTGAGATAGGGGTTTCTCCACAACATGAATATGAGCTGTTGTAACATTTTCCATAATGGTCTTAACAAAGGAGTTAAACACCTAAGAAGCATTTCTAGAAGTGTCCCTAAAAATTTTGTGATTGCGCTCTTTCCATAAAGTCCAAATCAAACATGGCAGAGCTTGCTTCCATAATTCCATAAGCTAGGAATGTGTGAAGGTTGGGTTCCAATTGAGAATTACTTCTTTAAGGTCAGAATTGTAGACCCATTCAAAACCAAAGTTGTTAAGTATTGTGCCCCATAATTCTCGAGCAAACTCATAGTGGATAAAGAGGTGTGAAACTGATTCTTCTTTTGAACCACATAGGAAACATCTATTAACCAGAGTAAACCCTCTCTTTTGAAGGTTATCCTGAGTAAGGATTTTGTTATAAGTAGCAACCCACCAAAACATGTTAATTTTTCGAATAATTTTATGATTCCAAACCTTTTTCCATACATCTTTATTTTGAGCTTCAAGAATGAGTAGATGGTAAGTAGATTTGATAGAGAATGATCCATTCTTATTTGGCCACCAGTATTGTTCATCCTCCTAAGGGAAGAGAGGGATTATGATCTCTTGAATGCACTTCTAGATCTCCTAAACCCTTAAAAAATCTTAGGTTAGTGCACATAGCAATCCAAAATATTTTTCTAGCTCCTCATCTCATTGTTATTTGCCATATAATCACTGACTATATCTCCAAAAAATTAGGTAGTCAAGTTAGCAATCTCTCCATAGTTTCCCTATGTGATGAGAGCCTTGTCCTTTAACCAGATATCATCTTAGAATTTAATATGCCAGCCATTTCAAAGTTTCCATCTAATTCCCTGTTTGAGAAGGCTTCTACTTTTTAGCATTTTATTCCATATCACAAATCCCTAGGGTAATCTTGTCTATTGAAGAAAGATGGAAACATCAATGTTATGCATGTATTTAACATACATTATTTCCCCCCAATCATTGTTTTTATGGATCAAGTTCCAACTAATTTCTGAGAGAAGGGCTTTGTTCATGTTCCTAATGGACCTAATATTAAGTCCACCATGAGATTTTGGAAGACACACTTTTTCCCATCTGACTAAAGACATTCTCTATTTGTCTTCCACTCCTGTCCATAAAAATTTCCTTTGGATCTATTCTATTTTCTCAACAACATATGTAATAATTTTAAAAAGAGACAGGTAGTATGTAGGAATACCTTGTAGCGAAGCTCGAAGAAGTTGTAGTTTACCAGCACTACTGAGTAGTTTCCCCTTCTAACCAAGAAGTTTCCTCTACATTCTTTCCATAATTCCATTCCGAAATCTAGGAGATACCTCTTTGACTGAGAGTGGGAGACCCAAGTAGGTAGCTGGTAGGCCAACTTCAACACATTCTAATATATCAATGATTATATGTCTAAGTTCATTAGGAGTGTTAAAGAAATACATATTGCTTTTCTAGAAATTTATCCTTTGTCCCGACTCTCTAGCATAATTATTTAAGATATTCTTCCATCTTCTAGATTAAATCATTGATGAGATTCCAAAGAAGATGGTATCATCCACAAACTATTGTACCACCATAGGATGAAGGGAGGAGGTAGGTTTGATGCCCAGTAGCTTTTTTGAGGCTCTATCTGCTTGTATGTATCTTCCCAATGCCTTAGCCATAATGATGAATAAGTACAGGGAGAGAGGGTCTCCCTAATGAATTACTCTCGAGGATGAGAAAAACCCTCTAAGAACACCATTAACCAGCACTGAGAATTTTGCAAAAGAGACCGCATTCCATAACAAGTGAGACATTTTATCATTAAACCCAAATTTTTTGATCACTTGCAAAAGAAAAGTCCATGAGACACTATCATATGGTTTAGAAATATCAAGCTTGAGAGCCATCCCAGGGATTTTGCTCTTATCCATGGAGTGAATAGTCTCATGTGTGGTTATCACAGCATCAAGACCAACATTTTGTCTAGCAAAGGTTAAATCCTCATGACCAACATTTTAGTACATAACTTATACATGGTGTTGCATAGACTAATGGGCCTGAAATTAGTGAGGTGTGAAGGTTGTGATTATTTAGGAACAAGTACTATGAAGGTATTATTAACTTGTTTCAAAAGTTTACTTGAGCTAAAAAAATCATGAACAACAGCCGTGAGGTCCGCTCCTACTATCTCCCAATATTCCTGAAAGAATATAGGAGGAAAGCCATAAAGACCCAAGTATTTAAAAGCACCAATGGAGAACAAAATAACATGGACTTCTTCATTATATATAGGCTTTAACATCTCCAAATTATCTTCTTTCATTATCAAATAGGGGATTTTATCAATGAATTGATTCATAGGTCTATCAATTCTATCATTATTATTTTCTTCTATAAGCAGATTCTGAAAGAAAGCCCTGGCTTGTTCACCTATTTCATTATCCTCAATAATAATGTCTCCATTATCCAAGACAAGCTTAGTTATTGAGTTGGCTTTCCTATGTTTCATAGCTGAGAGATGAAAAAAGGTAGTGTTCCTATCCCCCTCTTTAAGCCACTAAACATGGGATTTCTATTTCCAAAAAACCTCTTCTCTTTCCATAATATTCCTCCATTCTAAAGATAGGGTATTCTCTTCTTCTAAAGTTTCCTTAGATTCATCCCTTTGATCTATCAGTTGTCTTATATCCTTGAGTTTTCCCACTATATTTTTCTTTTGCTAGAAGACCTACCCAAAGTTGTAACTATTCCATCCATAAACTTCTTATTTAATGTGCTAGAGTTTCTTGACTATTTTGAACATAGGAGTATCTTGAATAGGAATTTTCCACCATTATGCCACCATTTGTCTAAATTATTTGTGTTTGATCCACATAGCTTCAAAATGGAATGGGGAAGGTCTGGAATGTCCCTGTTCTCTCCAACTACGGAAGATCAGGCAGTGGTCAAACATGGTTCTAGGGAAAGCCTGTGCTTGCATATTATAATAATCTTTCTAGTTGCTTCATATAAGAAATTTGTCTAATTTAACCTAAATCATTTGATCTCCTCTTCTTCTATTGGTCCAAGTAAAATTTTGGTTTTGTAGCTCTATGTCCAATAATCCCCAATCATTGATGAATTCAACAAAGTCAAACATGTTGTCTGAGTAATCCATAATTCCACCCTATTTTTCAAAAAGGTATAGAGGAGTGTTAAAATCTCTAGCTAACATCCATCTAATGTTCTAGGGATTATTCCTGAAACTACTCAAGCCTATCCATAATTTCTGTCTCAAAGCTTTGTTATTTGGTCCATAGACATTGATCAATGACTAGTTTAAAGATTTCATAGAAAAATTGGTAATCAAGAAGTGCTTATTATAAGTCATAAGAGACCCCTAGATTTTAGCACTATTCCACATAGTGACAATCCCCCTAAATTCCCTTTAGCTAGACTAATGCAAAAAGCCACCTTAGGCCATATATAGGCAACAATGTTTGTAAAATTCTCCTCATTCATCTTGACTTCTTGGAGTAATAAAATATCTAATTTATTATCTAAAATGTAGTTTATTAACCTCAAACTACTTTGAGGGACTGTTAAAGCCCCTCAGGTTCCAAGATAATATTCTCATTTAGAGGGTTTGGGGGGTTGGGTCTCTAGTGTTTTTTGTTTACCACTGGCAATCTCCCTAGCAATCTCTCTTTGTCTTGTTTCTCTTAGGTTTGGCTTCCCTTGTTTGGGTTCAGTGCCAACATCTACAAATTTTTTAACTTTTTAGTTCTTTTTCTTTGGGGTAACCCATTCCTCCTATTCATTACTTCCAATTTGTCCTGTTACACCTATTGCTAAGTAGTTTCCTACTTGGTCTCCAACTTCCAGAGCATGGAAAATGACTGTATTTAATTTTGGGTCTACTTCTCCTTTAGTGGGACTTTCTAGAGTTACTTCTTCCTATCCAACTCTTGGAACTTTGTCTTCTTCATTGACTTCCTCTATCAAAAGGTTACCTCTTTCTCCTTCCTTAGACATATTAGTCTATTTTTATAAAAGGTTGGTTGTGTTAAATATAGCCTTCTGACTATCATCTGATACTATATTTTCCTTTGGGATAGCTTTTCCCTCACTACTAGTGATATCCTCCTTTCTCGTCTCCTCCTCTCCCTTTTCTGTGTTGTCAAGATTTTCCACATTACTCTCCATTTCATGCTTGCTATTCTTTCTATAATTGAGAGCTTGATCTTCCCCTTCAATCTGGGAATCATCTTTCCTCCCCTTTTGCTTTATTGTGCATTGTGTCATTAAATGTCCCTTTCTCTTACATATTTGATAGAAAGTGGTAGCATTGTCATAAGTGATCAGTTAAGTCTAGGTCCCATATTTAAAATTTAGCTCTATGGTCATAGGGAGAGTCCTATTTATTTCAACATTGACACAAATTCTAGCATACACACATCTGGACTTTGTTTTAGTTGTATGATCTATAGTGACATATTGGCTAATAGAATTGCCAATAGCTGTGAAAAAATTTTCATCCCAAATTTCCAAAGGGAACCCTGACAGTCTTACCCAAGTAGGATCAAACTTATTAATGTCTAAGTTAGGATCAAACCCTAGTTTCCACGAGCATAAGGAAAGAGAATGTGGGCCATACAGCCATGGTCCTCTAGCAAGAGTAGTGATCATGTCCTCCCTATTCATAAATCTAAAAAGGAATAGGCCTCTTGCCATGGCAGTGATCGAAACACTACCCTTAACTTTCCATCTAGATAGAACCAATTTCATAACCATTTTGATATTAGGATGGAAAGAAAAAAACTTACCTACCAATGTAAGGTCCATGGATGCCATGATTTCCTCCACTAGATCATCTAGAATATTCAGGGCCGTGCCCTCTGAGATAACAGGGAGGCTCAACATGCTTTTTAAGGGCCACATCTTTTCACCCATAAGTGACTTCTTCCAGCTATTGGATGGAATATCCACTACTATAGTCCTAAATAGATCCCCAAAGGCACTTCCCCCAATAGTGTCCTCCATTGGATCTGTGATCCTATCGGTCGCACTCAAGGGGCCTAACTAGGCAGGAAAAAACTAGTTTCAAATGTTGTCCACACATCACATGTTATGATCTACTTTATGAGATAATTATTTCCATATTTTGATAAAGGAATGTATATTACTATTTACCTTGTTAAGTAGGTATAATTTTTTATTTTATCTCTGTATATTTAGATCTATTTAATTGCAATTTCATTCATATTATTTTGTAAAATTAAAACATAGTGTAAAAAAACCCTCAACTCCTAAACCACAAATTAGGGTTTCATTTATCCCTTTTATTTCAAACCTTCATAGATATTTTGATATCTAATTTATTTTCATGCTTGATTCATCCAATCTAATAATTTCTATTTAGGTGTCTACATCATGCCAACAACAACTAGGGTTTGATATCATACTATAATTTTATGTAAAGTTTTAAAAATAGATTTCCTCTTTAGGTTTGGGTAATAAGACACATTTTTAGCTTTGTGTTTGCACTTTAATCATGATTAATTATTATAGTAATATTGTAACAATCCACAAGGATAAACCATAAAATGTTACTATTCATTTTTTTGATCCAAAAAATGAGATAAGTGAAGATATTCCTAATAAATTTGTTAATAACCCTCTTTCTCCTATTCAAATATAATTAATAAATATGATCACCTAGTTAACCAAATTTAAATAACACAAGATAATATTTCAATCTTATATTTATTCAAAGAATCAATAATTTTCAAATACATATTGTAAGATATTTTGTGAGATGCTACATTTCACTCAAATGTTAAACCTTTTACTTTCACTAATTTGGTAAATGGATTACAATATGGTGATCAATTCATTGCCTTTTACTCTAAGGATTTTACCCATGTAGACACTATAGATAGATTATGGGGTTGGTCTTAACATTTACACCATTGAATTTATCAAAGCATTAAACATTGATTATAAATCCTTATTTCCAATACCATAATTGAATTCTTCAATGATCAAACATGATGTCCTATAGGAAAAATTATTATAAAGTCAACATTCAAGCCTATAACTATATGAACAAGGTGCCAAGCCATATTTAGTGATGCCAATTAAAATTTTATATGTATAAGTTAATAGACACATATTATGAATGTTATACCTTCTTTATTGGATACATATAAAATTATATTCAATAGAGATGCATATATACATTCCAAATATATTATAGACCTTTACATTATTTTAGTATTATTTGAATTGATCAATTGCATTTACTAAAAAATAATAATAAATCCAAAATAAACTATCTTTATAGATAAAATACATACATACGTTATGGAGGAATAAATAAATATATATTTTGATAAAGATATCCAAGATGAGAAGGTTAAAAATAATTAATAACCTAATAAAGATGAAAAAAATGGCCCAAAAATAGTTTCACATCATATGGACTAGGAAAATATATAGATGACATGAATACATTTTATCTTACATAACTATATTTTTTATTGTAGGACTATTGATGGCCTTTCCCACATTGTGTGCCTCATGATGCATCAACCAAAATTAAAAAAAAGGAAAGAAATTTTTGGATAATAATTATTTGAATACTGAGCAACAAAAAAATATCACTTTCCTCCAAAAAACTCACTTTGAATGAACCACATCTAGGGGTTCAATATGTAAAGTCAAATAAACCACCAAAAAATTAAAATGAACAAAGAAAAAAAGTAAACAAATAATAAATTAATGTTGAATTACATTAACATGTCTTAATCTTTGAAAGCATTAAAAAGACAAGGGTTGAACAAGTAAGTAATTGTGTTTTTTTATGTATGACACCACAACCATTTTCATTGTGTTCCATGCCAAAATAATAAACATAAATATATAACCACTTAAATATGTGAGTAATTTATAACCACACCAAATTTTGAAAAAAATATACCTCCCATGGTAAGTCTCAATAAAACAACATGTCAACACTGATAAAATGTTTGTGTTAGTTTCCTTGCAAGTATAAATATGTTTGTATTTATGTAGGCCTCACATATATTTATTATTTTGGGACTCTATTAATATACTACTATCATAAAAATAATGTCATTGAGGGCTTCCATACCTACATATTTTTAACCCCTCTTGTACTTCAAATTTTGGTTTTTTATCTCAATACATGACTTATATGTTGTTTCAATTAAATTATAAAATAAAAAACATTGAAATAAAAAATACACAAAATAGTTTAATTAATATGTAATATATAATAGTATTTTACATAAATTTCTTGTATATGTTGTAACTTAAATGTTCCTTCCTCCCAAAGTTTACTTTCTCAAATTTTTAAAAAATAAAAAAATAAAAAATAAAAGACAAAAACAAAAAGAGTTAGATATTCATATTATTAAATTTATGGATATCTTAATGGGATCAATAATTTGTCACTTTTATAATAAATAACATTTACTACATATATCTACCATTACACACATAATCGTTCTTACTGATTACTTTTGAGAGGTATACATATCTTAATTGTGTACATGGATTTATTCATGTTATTTTTATCATATTGTTACACTAGAAGAGTACATGTTATACATCATCATATTCAAGTAAGTCGCTTTGATTTATGCCTTAGATTTTGTTTGATTAAATTATTATATTTTATAAAATGTGCATGGTACTTGAATTGATATTATTCTAGTCAATTATTTCATGTTGATTGTTGTGTTTCATTAACCATGACCATTTGACTATTGGTCCCTTTATTAGACTTACACTATAACTCTTGATGATGATATTAGACTTACTGGGGCATTTTTTCATATCATACATTCTGTTCTAATGGAATACTATATGTTCTTAAAATCCTCTTCATTTCATTCTTCTAGTTTAGACAATCTTTTTCTTTCTTGTGCAACCTCATGCTTTATTATGCTAGTTTCTAGGTATTCAACCTATATAACTTAAAAAAATAGAAAATAAGGTTTTATACATGATCATATATGTTTTCCTATGGTTTAATAATACATAAGCATGATATTTATTCACTATATATATGTATACATCTTTTCCTTTGGGTAGAACGTTGCCTCATTTCTTTCTCATTAACCTATTACAAGTTTCTTTCAGCATGAATTTAGCATAATCTACCCATGGGGGCCTAACATTTTGATTTTATTCTACACATTTTACTAATTATACATGTATCAATTAAATAGTAAATATTACTTGAATCTCGTATATTATTTCATTAGTCAGGCTTTCATATCCTTAGCACCATTTTACATATTAGTATATCCTAATTTTCATACTATTATTTACATGATTATATATTTATCATTAGTGTACTTGACAAATTTAACTATTGGTGAAATTATACCCATGCATGATTTTTATATACATATGCATTACATATTCTTATCTTAACATTCTATGACTGACATATATGTTTATCATGACTATATCTAGATATCTTTAAGCATATTCATATTGGGTAGTATGAGGGCTTCCATATGACATCAATATCCATAACTTACAATCTACTTGGTATTATCATATGTCATGACATATCAATTTTATACTACACTTTGGGACTATAGATAATAAAATATGGTATTCAATACTTGAAAATGACAAGTTTAATAGACATCTACCACATATGACATGAGTGCATAAACAAGGTCCTAATATGCCATTATCTCACACTTCCATGTTATCTTATGATTTTTACCTTTCCATTATAATATTTCACACCTATAAGAACATTACTGACTATTTAAAACCTATAAAATATCTTAAACAAATGTCTCTAGACTCTCAAATCAGTTCCCTTATACACAATTTAGTTACACCATATTTATATCAGTATCACCAGTTGATACTTACTTGATTTGGTAGGTACCAACTTAGTCCTAACAATAATTATTTTTAAAAATAAAACCTCTCCTTAGGGTTAGCCCATTTTCCTAAAAATTTTTGGTATGATAAATAACCCAATAGGACTCTTATATAAACAAATCAAGTTCTAATGGAAAAGGGACTAGGCACTAATATAAAACACATCTATACACTATTTCACATTGAGAAACTATGCCATATTCTTCCTAAATTTCAAACCTATCACTCGGAGTATTCACAAGACAAGTATAAAGTACATTAAAACCAAGTCAAATCAATCATTTTCAACTATCAAATTCAAATAATTTATTTCATGTATATATCGAAGGATCAGAATTGCAAAACCACATTGGGTTGGATAAATGCATGTGTATTTATTTCCATCCTTAGAGTATTGAAACATAGACAAAAATCAATCATCAAATGAGGGTCATTGGGGTCAATTTATCTCATTACACTTAGTTTTTATATATTTATAACCCCAATAAGTATACATATTATTTCAAAGCAAAGGAAACTACTTTATGGATCCATGTGCATTATCAATATTACAAACATAGAGTAAATAGAGATAGGTGAATTTGACTATATAATCATAGTCCTACATTTTTTCACAGGAAAAAAATGAATAGTAGGTTAATGTTTACAAATAATACCAACCCAATCTAGTAGAACCAACCCTATTCAAATATATAATCAGTTATAGAATAAAACACACCACATGTCTACTTTATCTTTATTTCACTTCCAAAATATAGTTATATCAAATAATCACCTAGAAAAACTAAATAAACATCCCTTTGTTGTACTTAATATATTTAATATATTCCACTTATCAGATAATTACAATCAATCTCAATATTTTACATTCAGATGTATGTTTGAATGCCATATTTTAATATTTAAATTACATTTCAATTTCTAGCTTAATTATAATAATTCATCTTAATTTAAAATAAAGGTAAAACATATTGGTGAATTTGCATACATATCAAAGTGTAAAACTATAGGTTCCCCTTAGGTTTTCATCCTTAAAAGGTTTCATATTTTTTTATTAGGAATCTCATTATTATTTTTATACATAAGATATATATATATATATATATATATATATATATATATATATATATATATATATATATATATATATATATATATATATATACTAGGGATTCATGATCCTATTTTTTATTTCCATACAAAAATAAAATTTTAATCTTCAAACTTAGATATTAATTTTAGTTTAATCCTTATAAGGTTTCATATTTAAATTTTATGGTTTTATTTTTAAACCTAATTTATTATTCTTCCCTAATAATATACACTAATTATGGCCATAAAAATTAACATTATTGGTTAACACAAGTCATGAAGTTACTCTTTTCATAATGATCTACATGGATAGTGTATCTTATTTGTATCAATTTATTAATAAAATGGGTTAATAATATCAAATATAAGAACACTAATAAGTATAAAATTAAAAATTAACAATCCCAATCCTTTCTTTAATCTTATTGTTGCAACATCTAATTTGAGGTTGATGTAGAAAAATAGGCTAATCTTTCAGAGGCCATAACTTTAAACCTGTAGCTCTATTTGAGCTCTTCCACATACCAAAATTACCATATAAATTATTTAATTACTTATATAATCCATTATTTATTATTATAGGTGTTTTTATGTGTTTTTCATAGGCCATATGTGACCATCTCAGGGTCTAAAATTATCATTTAATGATTTTTTCATGATTTTTCTATTTTTAGAAATTATATATTTTTAGCACCAGATATCAAATTTAGTTGAATATCATCCCATTGGATAATTATAGTGTTTATATTATTTTTAGATATTTTTATATATGCACATGCCTACATGCAAAACTTACTAAAAATAGAAGTTTTTTTTTTTTTAAATTTTGCATGTCAACTTTATTTCTAAGTTGAGATTTATTTAAGCATGGTTTGGGTTATAATTATTGGAAAATGTAATAAATACAAATTAATTCTAATTATTTATTTATATCTTATCCTATTAATAGCTTTATTATCTTGATAGTTTTTGATTTCATTAGAGGTGCCTATTGTTACCACTAGATGCCAAAGGGTATGCTTGACTCCTTTTGTTCCTCCCCCCACCAATACCCAATTTTTTAAATAGATATCATACCACTCCCATTATTCACCCACAACTTATTTTTTATTTTTTGGTCCATGTTTATAAAACTAAATAAAGTAAGTACCCATCATGTGATGTAAAATAATGGTAATCAAAATGTTCCTCCTCAACCCTCTCCATCTCTTAAAAAGAAGGCAACCCAAATGGTATGAAATCATAGATCAAATAAATAACACACATTTTAATATTTATCTATTGGAGTTACTAAAGATATCAATGGTCTACAAAAACATCTTATACAAAAAATTATAAGGAATAACTCTACCTAGTGAAAGACAACTTTCATAATTTACCTCCATTATGAATATATTCAAGTATAATAATAAAAGAATCACTTTTTAAAAATAATATGTACCTATGAAACAAATGATATATCATAATTTTACGTTATTCATTCAAGTGAAAGTTCAAAGAAAAGTTGTCAAATATGTGTTGGAAAATAATGGTTTTGGATTAAACTTTTGTAATGCTACGTCATTACAACTATTGGGTATCAACATGGTTACCATTAAATAATTAAATTTATTCATAATATTACTTGATAACACTCAATTTTAGTTAATTATAACCATATCATTGGATGTGAAAATAGGTATAAATGTTTACCTACTATTTTCAATATTATGCCTAATCAGTTACATGAAAATTACTTTTGGGATAATTGTGGATACATGTTATGAAAGAAATACCATAAACATTAGATATATGTATAAAATAAATAAAGTTTATTTTTACTCATAATCAATAGATACTGACCATTTCATATATTATCAAATGACCTAGTCTATTAATGAGGATCGATCATAATCATAGTTGTAAGATCATACTATTGTTTCTCCATTACAATTCATTTCATCAGCTCAAATGAATACATATGAGGTGTATAAATAAATTTATAAAATTAAAATTAACCAATAATACCATAAAAAGCATCTATAAAACATGAGACACAAGTTAATATGGAAAATCCACAACTTAATATTGATATTCCCTTACAAGTAAATTTTGAATATAAATATGACATAGTCACATACTATTATGATAGTGATAAAAAAGATACCAACATGGTATATATGATAGATGACAAAGTACACAAGTTAAAATTTAATCCTTCAAAATAATACCTATCTCACACTCTATTACACATGTTGGAGTTGGAGCATATCTAGATGATTCATATACACTAAGAAGGGACAAATCATAAACTATTATTCAACCAAAATATTTCTATGGGTAAATAAAAGGAAATAATGGCATATCATGAGTACATCCTAAACACCAAAAATAGTTGTAATACTATCTCACACTAGGCATAGGAAATACTGGAGTCAAACATGACATGGATATATAAAATTAAATATGTCATTAAATAAGGTCGAAATGGTACTATTAGTCCAACACCATTACAAGTAACAAGTCTTAAATACAAACCAAAAAAAATATTTTTAATATTACTTGATCATAATCTCATCACATTACCATTTATTTGACATCAATTTATGGGGTTCCTCTTGCATCAAGAAGGCAAATCATATTATTATTATCATAGAATCATGGGAGATGATACAAGTCATTATCATGCATTGAAAAATCATATTCAAAAATAAAATAATGAAGGAATTATCAAGGCAATAAAATATCAATAAAATCACTCATAGAAAGATTTTAAAAAACAACATCTATAACTACATCAACTTAAAACAATCATTAATCTAAGACATTAACCATTAAAATATACATGGAAGGTGGTTATAATAAAATATAGATTAACAATGATAGATAACATGCCATATGTAGTGATAGAGGCTTCAAGTGGTTCAGACATGACATTAAATAATTAAAACATAATACCTAATGGTAATAACCCCTTGGGTATATCATTTTCCCAATAGCTTGTGGACCAAAAGTGGTTGACATACATATATGGGTCATGCCTTATACTTATATGGTATCCTTCAACTTAGAAAAATTATGGTTGCAAAAAATGTAGGATACAATAAATCCATCCAACCAGTATCTCACCTTCTCACATGAATGAAAATTAATCACAATTTGACATGATAGTGATACTTCCTAAAAAATCACAATCTTTAAGGATGATAGAAAATACACAATAAATTTAATTAATTAATCTCAAAGACAACACATGATATATCAAATTAAATCTTGACAAGGACTACCTACTTATATATTTATAAACATAAATTCTAAATATTCCAACCATACAAAAACATTATAATATTCAAAAAATCTAAAATTAGGACCTGAGCAGACATGATTTATTGATTAAAATATTTGTGTATGTTAATTATCACATATTTGGTAGATGGCATATTATTTTCATACACATGAATTTTATGGTATATTAGTGCATGACAAGACATAAATACTATACATGGACATAAATGTTGGACTATCTTCTACACAGTGACCATGTTAATACTAGGGGCATCATATTCCACAAGTATCACTATTATATGTTATATCTTTCTATGACCTTTCTACCATGTTGAGATAGATAGATCTCTTACATGTGTCTTGATAGTTATATTTTACATAGTGATACATGGATATGTTATTATATGATAATTATATATATATGGATGATGTAGACTAGTTACCTAATTCAATGCTCCATTAAAGTTATTATTCCTAAACATGATTGGCTAAATTGTGCTTGTTTATCATGTGTGGCACTTTGGCCATGTTTGGGACATATTTATGTTCCCTTTTTTTGTCACTTGGTTTTATTTGTGGCAGTATCCTTAATGTCCCTTTTTTATTACATATTTATGTGCCTTTATCTGTGGCTCTTGGTCTTATTTGTTATGACATATCTATGTCCCTTATATGGCCCCCCTAGCCTTATATGTGACACTTACACTTTATTTTATTGATCTTGTTAACATTGAGTGGTTTCATGATCTATGTCAAGCACTTTTATTATGTACTCTGATTCATAAATCCTTATATTTCATGATTAATTGATACATTTATCTAGAAATTACACTTATATTCCTTGCATTACATATGTTACAAATATACCTTGATCAACATATACATTACTATGATGATATATTATCTACATGATGACATGATATTACATGATGTTATTTTTATATATGACATGATAAAATTAACTCTTCTTTTGAGATGAGTGACTTAAAAAAATTCATCCATCATCTCAAAAGGAGGGAATTACAATGGGTCTATCTTAGAGACATAAGCTTCTATGGACAAACAATCTTATCAATGTACATATTTCAATCATTAAAAATGGTTAATATATTAGATGGTTTAATTACATGATAAATATGGGAATATAAATGCATATTATAATGGAATATTTTGTGCATATTCACTTATTTTACATAGACTTGAGCATAGAATCATAAACACATGGGTGAATATGCATGGGAATATGCACACCATTCATAAGAATATGAGTTACAAGTTTCCAAATACATATACATCTGAGATATAGATTATTAAATTTATGATGTATGTGCATATAATTTTATATTAGTTAGTAAGATTCAGGGGTCATGATACTTGTTCATGCACATATATACACATTTCCATATTCATAAGGCATGATATTAGTCCATGCAAAAACATTGTAGTATAGTTTATAATTGAATGAGAAATGGTTATTATTACACTTCACACTTATCAAATTTGTGGTCATGATGGTGGCATCAACATTATGTTGTCATTCCCAAAATTTGATCTTAGAAAACACCTATGAGATTAGGTGATTGGAAGAGATGTGGGTGATAATAAGGGACTTCCATCTTATCATTTTAGGATTTTTTTGAGATTAATCCATGGCATAGGTTACAGGTATTTGAATCCATGATGTGGCATGTTTAAAATATATATTTGAGAGATGCAACACTACCACTAGGGATTCAATACTCAGTTTGATATAATAGGTCTCAACTCACACTCTAATCTTAATTATAGAGTGGAATTCGGTTTCACTTCACCAATTTTATAAAGGATGGTAAAAGGTAGTTTGGTTTAAAAATAAAAATAAAATAGAGGGTAGGGTAGGGTATAAAATATTATTCTAATTTGTAAAATGTTTCAATGCTTCCAGAACAAGCATGTGCCAAACCATAGTTATACCATTGTGCACCATGTTTCATGAGAAACTTGAAATTATAATCACATAGGTAAGGAGTCTAAGGAGGTAGTGAGAATTATTTATCTATAAACCCTTCACTAACTATAAAAACATAAGAGGGAACTATATTAAATTACAAACATGACCTTCAAAGTTATTTTTTAGCATTAAGTACATAGGCTAATGAGTGTTCCCAAGGAAACAAAAAGAGTTCATAAATGAATTATATTAGAAAGGCACATTATAAATAATACACTCATAGTATGCATCAAATCAAACTATCAATTATTTAACACTATCATTCATTCATAAAACATAATAATTATTGGAAAACACCTATGAAGATAGAAAAACCATTGAGAAAAGTAGTAAAACGTGCATTAATTTCAATAGAGCTTTTTGTTACATGAAAGTGTTAACCCATATATAGGAATGAATATTATTATATAAAAAATGATGGGATTCACTCCTATTAGCATGAGATTCCCATCCTTATTTATGATGGATCCAAGATTTAGTTATAATAACACAACAAAATATTCTTATCATCTTCTAAAAAAGATCTTCCCTAACCCACTAAAGGAAAGTGCTAAAGTGTTTGGATAACATATCCTAATTGTATGGGGCATACCTCCTCAACTTCTAAGGTAGATACCTCTAAATTAAATTACTAATCCAACATGGAAATATTCATAGGTGGCTCTTAGAATATTATCTTAGCCTAAGCTAGTAATCAATTATGGACTTGGAGTGGGGCTTACAAGGAACATATTACCTTTGATACTTAATTTATGATAGATATGAGTTAGTTTACTAGCTTGAGAATAAATTTAACCACATCCTTATTTTATTTTGACACCCTTTTTCACATGACTTAATTGAATTGGGCTAAGTGGACCTCAAATTTTTACTTGTCTAGAATGGTGTCATCTAGATGGAATAAGTCAATTATGTTGACCTCTTTGAAATAAGTTAGCATATGCCACTTACCCTTCTCCAAACACTCAATCATTGTCTACCATTCCTTAATTTAAGTCCAATGTTCTTATCATAAGTCTAGTAGAGTTTTAAATCTACAAAAGGCATGAGCTTAAGCTCTAATGACATGCCTTTATGAATAACCATAGTTATCCTTATGTACTTTTTATCCATATGTGTCACTTGTTACAAATATTCCTAAGTGTATTAGAGGTTCTCTCTACTTAAGGATAATATCTTGGTTACCTTTGTAAGGGATAAAAATAATTGTGCCAAGGCCTCCAAAACTCTTCCAATTAGGCCTACTATGAAAGTGATCATCACCCATATTCTAAGCATGCAAACCTAATCTTACATATCATCTATGAGTTTCTTAATGAGGTCATTGATATCTTAGATCACTGACATTAAGTCATTGGATAATTTATAATCTCCATTAGGTGTCCTCATTTTGATGAAGGAAAATATATTTTGATTGGTCCTCTAGACCATAAGGTTCCTACTCCTAAGTGAAGGTATATGTGATCACCCTCTACATGCTCTTTAATGTTCTATCTAACTACCATTATATTTTTATGTCTCTATGATAGACCATATATGGTCTTTATTCACTTGATAACTCAATGGAGCCAACCAAACATGGTCCTAAAAATGTCCCCAAGGTATTGGAAGGTGGAACATGAGGGGTGGTATCAACTAAAGTGGAAGGTGGATGTATAGGGGGAGGAGAGAGAGATGAATTGGGGGGAATATAGAGGAAAGGAGTGGAATATGAGGGGGTATGGGAGTGAAAGGAGGAATGATGAGTGGGGATCCTAATAGGAGTAATTGGGTACACCATTGGTATTCAGTCATATTAACATGTGAATCAATGGCACTTAGGAGCAGGGTGTTCAATAAGAATGAGGATGTCAATTGGTTAAATTAAAATCTTTATGCCCCTAAGATAATGTAAAAATAAGGATGGGGATCCACAAGAGGGTAAAGATTAATAAAGGGTCAAAAGAGATAAATAAAAAATTTAACAAGGGGTTATGAGGGAGTTACCTTTGGATCTTTCTTAGGATTATTTCCTAGCTTAATTAGATCTATGACTATAACTAGAGTATTTAAGGTGAAAAATAGAACCCAGGGATCTTGAGGAATTGTAAGAGTGACCATAATGGAAACAAATTTGGGGGTCACTTTAATTTTTAATATAGGTGCACTTGATACTGAAGTGGCCAGTGAAACTATTGAGGTGGGGACATTAGGAGGTCTCCATGTTGGATGGGTAACTAAAGAAGATGCTAAGGTGGAATAAATAATGTGTGTTTGTATCTCAAAACTATGAGACACTAAGATATGAGTTCCCCTAGTACTTTATAAGTGATATGGACTAAACTTGATACTAGATTAGATGATGGTGATGGAAACGAGGCACCTGTAGACTAGAAGGAGGTTGTGGGGACTCTAATGGGTGGAATGGGATGAGTCGAGGGAAGTTAATAATTAATTATGTTGACTATATTAGAAGACTAGGTAACTTGAGTGAAATGGGGATAGGGTATAATAGGGAAAATGGGTAGGGTAGGCCTTAATAATGGGGAATCCTTGAGGTGGTCTCATGGGCCACTAAGGGATGGTGGAAAAGGGGGAATGGATATCCAATAGCTCTTCTTATTTGTTCCTTTTTGGTATCATCCTATAAATACTTCTAATGGTGAATTATGTCACCTATGTTACCTATGGATGAGTGAATTGTGGTTATATAGGCAATAAAATTAGGTTAGGTACCTCTCTTGGAGGTGAAGGTGGTAGGATCCACTATATGCTCCTCCTAGATATGTATGGTGTAGTTACCTAATCATATCCTCCCTTTTAAGCTAATGTAGAGGTTGAGGCTTGATGTGGTAGAGGTGGTTATAGGTGAGGAGCCTTTGGAAGTGATACATGCCTCTCTTTAGTGATTGGCCTAGATTGGAATAATTTTTATTTATTTTTATTTTTCACCTCAACCCATGCTATCACTTCATTATCATCAGCTAGGTTGAGATGAATTTCATCATCCTTATGGGGCTCATGATGGTAAGTGATGTTGAGTCCAACCATGTGTTTCACCATATGGGTGTGGATAACCCTTCAAGGATCACATCCTCTATCCTCTATCCTTCATAAGGCATAATAATTCCCATTAGTTTCCATTTTTTGTAGTGAGGACATACTTGTTTACTCGTGGTGGTTAATGATGATTGGAAATTCTAGGCATGTCTTCTACCGATCATCAACTAAAAACCCCATGACACCCTCAAGAAATTAATGATAAATTAATTTATTGATAACAAAATCTAGGAATTAATAAGTTAAGAGAAATAAGGCCTATTGGATGCCCTCAACCTGAATGATGGTGTGATATTTGTAATACCAGTAGGTCCATATCGTAAATAGCATATTCCTTATCTTCTTAAAAATTTATGGCATAGGATTCTCATTTATGTCCTACTATACCATATGTTAGAAATGCATACAAATGTCTTAGATGTGATTATAGTAGTGGTGATCATATAACTTGTAGAAAATGACATGAACTACATAGCCCATGCATACTTAGGATGGGAATGTTATGTTTTTGAATGAGAGGGTGGCGTAGATCACATCCAAAATATATGAAAAAATGTATAAACTACCTTTAACATGTGCCTTAGATATATTATTGATAAGGTTAAACTTCATCACATTTCACAGGTCTAAGACCTCCATTCCCTTGAGGATGATAGTCAAAATGGGTTCTCATAATATGATTATATGCATTATGTCATTGGCTCTAAATAAGTGGTTCTTGAGGAGCATCCCAATTAAAAACCTTATTAGAAGAGGTATATGGGAAAGTGTTGATGTCTTCTTTATTGCTCTACTAATCCTAGTTGATAGGCTAATCCTTAATAGCCTCATATATCTCAAGTCTATTGGCACATGAATCTATTGTGATACGATCATAGTAATGTTATAAAACTACTTAAAATCATCCCATGAGATATCTATGATTAAATTCATAAATTTGGATAAATATACTAGGTCTTGAGCTGCTCATTGAGTGTGCACCAAAGTTTTTAGTAGATTTTCGATGAGGTCCATGCAAGATAACACTTTAGGGTGGCCATAGCCTTATGAAATTTTAATCTCTCTATGTCTATGAGTTCATCAAGGAACTCAGTCTATTTTTCATCATTATTAGAGGTGGGCACCTAAACATATTAAATTACCTTTAAGACCTTGTTATAGTGCTCTAAATACACCATATTTGTCAAGAAAATGATGTCTTAAATTTTATGATTTCAATTGGGATTAGAAGATGATGTGCATATCTCTAAGAATTTCAAGATTACCTAACATAAAATTCTAGGTCAAAGAGGATAAATGAAAACTTGAGTGTTCACTTTGAAGAAGAATTATTTGGAATTGAGAGTGGTAAAAGTAAACCTAATTATTTTTATAAATTATAGGGATCCATAGAGATCTCCTACATTAATGGATTTTGGTGGCTTACATTTCATAAATTCAAATTTGAGTTAGTGGCACAATATTCTTGGTAAATCCTCAATATATCACTAACTTAGGGAATTTTAAACGGGGTTCTTAGTTTAGATTTTATGATGACCATTGGACATTTATAAATTTTCCAATCAAATCCTAGTTACCTAGATTATTTAATGTATGGGTAATGGTAGTAAAATTCCTACTTTAGCCCTCTATGGTACCTTCACTACCCCTGAGTCAAGATATATGTAGTCTATTGAGTAGGTAATTTTTTTATGGGTTATACCAACCAAGCAGAATTATATTATCATCTCTTTATCTCTTCATGTACTAGAGTCAACTACATGTGTTTATCAAGGACATGTGGCATGCTATGATTTGTTCCTAGTTTTGATTGTACTTCCTTTCTAACTCAATCAATATGTTCCTAGACCTTTCTATTATCTTGGATAGAAGTGACACATGGTGACTTGTGATTGGTCAATCTATCCTAAGGCTATAAAAAATTTTACACCCCTAAGATATATAATTTTTTTAGCATGCTCCACATAGCACTTTTGTCAAGCTTTCTCAAGGATCTAAAAAAATTTACACCTCTAAGAGACTAGTAAGTCTGACAGTTTCCACATGGCACTTTCTCATTCACTAGGCTCTCCTAAGTTTATGACAATTTTGAAACCCCAAGGATATTGGAAAGTAAAATATGTTCCATTTGGTGATTTGTCATTTGTCAGGCTCTCTTAGAATTTTAACGATTTTGACACCCTTAAGAGACTATAAACTATAATATGTTTCACATGGCACTTTCTAATTCATTGGTATCTCTTGGGGTTTTGAAAATTCTGACACAATTAAGAGACTGATAACTCTAATAGGTTTCATATGAAACGTTCTCATTCACTAGGATATCTTAGGGTTTTGATAATTCTAACATCCCCAAGAGACTATAAAGTTTGACAGGTTCCACATGGTGTTTTCTCATTTATTGGGTTCTCTTGCAATATTTACGAAAAGTGACTAAGTCGAATGGAGGACCATGTAATAAATTTAAATCTTATCTTCCCTCCAATGAAGCTTCATGAAATGAAAAACATGAATTTAGGATTATGTCATACTAGTAAACTTGCATACTATTAAATCTTTGAAATAATAAAGTTAGCTCAAAATATTCTAAGCATGAGGAAGATTTCACTTTATGACATATAATGGCTACATTGTCAGTAACACATGAAATAAAATTATCTCTATGGATATTAGTCACTTGAAATAAATGTTATGAAACACTTATTAAATTGAGGTGAAATAGGGGTTGAAATATTTGTAAAATTCAAGACCAAGGGAAAGAATATCAGAGCTCTAGGAGACTTTTGAGTTGAATTTTTTTAGAGAGGTTTCCCCTTTTCTTCAACAAAAGGGGCTTGTTTTGACTACAAAAAATGGTGAATTTAGTGGGAGATAATTTCCCCAAAATTTATAACCCAAAATATAGGCCTCCATTATTGAACCTAGAGATAATAAATTAGGCTCCTTTTGAAATGTAGGAGCTTATAAGTTTATTTTATTAAATGCCATACTAGGCTCTAGCTACTTTAAGTGCCACTTTGTGTAATAGTGAAATGTTCCTTTTTTTTCTGCATGAACTTGATAAGTTATATTAGGTACATATAATATGTAGAAATCATGTTTAATTCACATGCACTTTATATATTCTTAGCTTAGTATGGGGTTAAAGCATTGTTCAGTTGCCAACTGGGTATCTATTGCCCTGATAAAGATACATCTGGTTTCACTTTGGACCTTTCTCTATTATTAGACAAGATAGAAATATTATGATGGATCTTGCATAAATCAACCTTTCTTATGAATAAATTTAAAATTTGACATGAACTTCAAACTTCCTTTGTTCTAGTGTTCTGGTGTTTTGATGTTAGATCCATGAGGGTTGGAGACTATTATAGCCAAGGTGATGGATTGGTTCATTAAGCTTTTAACATATAGGAGACATTTGATTACTCTTTATTTCATTATGTCATTAAAAATTTCCATTAGATCATTTTTAATACTTATATAAAAGTAGAACTTTTATTAATTCGTCTACTCATTTTTGAATCCATGGTTTTTATTTCTTACAATATCTCAAAATGAGTATTTTTGCTTATCACTCTCTTCAATTTTTGGGATTCACCTTCTATTTTATAATTATGGGACTAGGATTCCATTGGAATGTCACCTTTAAAGTAGTTAAAATTTGATGATATAAGAACTTAAACTCCACTCATCTTAGCTCATTACCTTATTCTAAATTATTACAGGTGGCTAGGCATAGGGCACAAAACATAAAGACCAAAGGAAAAAGAAAGAAAACAACACAAATTAAAGAAAAAAAAGCATAATGTAAGTAACTAACTATAAAAAATATAATATATAAATCACTAGTCACTAACCAAAGGACTACTTTAAGATTACATTAGAAGGGACAATTGATAAATAGTTCTTTAGGAAATATCCATTTACATAGAATGGGAGATTGTTTCCTTCTAATTCATTGATGTAAAAAGCATTTTACCCCAAAGGTTTAGATATCTAGTATGGGTTGATCTAGAGTGAGTCAAACTTTGAGTGTTTCCCCTTCTTCTCATGGGATTTATCCCATAGTAGGACTACATCATACACTCTAAAAGATTTTATCTTATCTCTCTTATCAAACCATATTTTAAAATTACCCTAGTGGTTAAATTTTTATAGGGATTTTTCTTGGGCATATTCTAGTTGGATAATATCCAAAAACCTTGAATATACCTTCTCATTTATCCATGTAATATTATATAAACTTTTAAGTAGGTAATATGAAGGTATTTGGGAAAATAGGTTGTAGTCCATATACCAATAGGTTGTAGATTCCATCATAGTTATTCGTTTAGAGAAATCCTTTATTCATAATTTAGTGAGCCCATTTTAGCCTAAGGTTCCTTTTTTGTGTCTAGGTAAGCCTAGGAGACAAACTCCCATAGAGAAAGTAATGGATGAATAGAACATACTAGTATTGGTTTAGTATTTGTGATTTTTCTACCTAGTGAACATTAATCCTAGGGTCAACCTCAGTGATTCACTGAGTGATACCCTACGCTCAAACGAAATTAGTAAATTTGATTTCTAGATCATATTTTATAATATATCCATCCATTAGCCTTTACATTATCTCAATTCATTTTTCCCTAGTATGAGATTTATAGATGGGTTTGGGATAATAATGTGCACTTTATTCCTAATAATGAACTTATTAACTGCTTTAACCAAGTCATATGAATATTTATGTAGAGTGGAGTATTTAATCTCAACATGTTTCAAGTTTATGCTCATGATAATGATTGGATGTTCTTATCCATTCAAGTTTTGGGTAAGAACCACAACTATAGTGTGCTTATAAGTGAAATAATGGAGGGACAAGTCTTTCTTGTTGTCTAGGATTACCATAACTAGTGCCTACATGATGGAATATTTAATGTCCTATAAGGATTTCTTTGATTCAAAGTTCCATTCAAATTTTGCTTCCTATTTTACCATTACATTCATAGGTTTAACAATCTCATAAAATACTAAAATAAACTTATGTAAAAAGTTAATTTTTCTAATAAATGATTTTATTTCTTTCATATTGTTGGGTAGAGATAATCTAGATATAACATCAACACATTTAGGATTAATTGACATACCTTATTTCATGATGATGTAATATATAATCTTAGCTTTGATAACACTAAACACATTTTTAGTTGGGTTTAGGGATATACAATATCTCCTTCACCTTTTGAATATCCTCTATAGGTGGTGAATGTGATCAACCATACATTTCAAGAAAATAGCTTAGTCATCCATGTAAACAACAATGCACTTTCCTATTGAAATTTAGAAGGAAAAATCCATACCTTTCTATAAATTTATTCCTACATTGATTAATATTAATGGCATAAATTTATAATAAAAATTCCCCCACATCATCATGAACATGATCTTAGTTCTATATTATAGGTTTACCAAAATCTGATTATATCTTGAGAACACATATAGGAAATACATCATATGAGATCTGCTCACCATATATATTACTTCATCTAAGGAGGACAGTGGATATTTATCTTTATTAGAGGCCTTATTTAGTTTTCATAAATCTACACATAGGTGGATCTCCCCACTCTCATTTTAAATGGTAACCAAGTTAGCTACCTATGTGGATTGGTGGATGGGGAAGATAATCTAGGCTAAAAGGATATTATGAACTTACTTATGTGTGAGGGGTTATAAGATTGGGTTTGTATGCCTCTACCTTTGTCTAAAATAATTTTCATTTAGATTTAGGGGTGTGGTATGAGTTATTTTACTTAGGTCAAAGACTTTGACATCTCTATAGGCTTAGGTGATAACATCCCTATATTTTATAGCATCTTGGTGAGTTGTTCAGTATCAACTAGTGTGAAGTATAGGATGACATTGATAGTTCGTGGTTGATCATAATATTTGATTTTAATGGTCTTAGGATTATGGTCCATACATATTGGCTTCTTGGGTGGGTGTGTAGGTATATCTAGGTCAAACATCCACTCAAGGTAGATTATTCCCTTTAGGACTCAGTTATCTTTGAGTTTCATGACACCATATTGATCATAATCCTCATCTCTTAGATCATCCCTTTCAACATAGTTTATGACTTGGGCTTAAAATAATCCAACATTAATGATGAATTCTTAAATGTGTTGGTCATGATCAAGACTTGGATGTTTCTAACATTATTTACGACAAAGGGACATTTAATAAGCTCAATAAAACAAATATACAACTCCAAGTCATATAGGGGTTATATTTGTAGTTAAAGTTGTTAGTGAATTAGTAACCTAATTTTCCTTTCTAGGAATCAAAATGACATTAAATGTAGTAAAAATTTATATTAAATCCCGCAACATATAATTTTATGTCTTAAAGTAGGATATTTTTCATTAGAATTTGATTCTAGCTTGGTTTATGGCAATTTTAAAATCACAAACACCTTTAGTTCCTTGATTTTGTATTTCAAGGCAAACTATAGACCAAGAATCAAGGCTTCATATTCTACCAAGTTAGTAATACAAGATAGAAATAACCTATAAGTATCTAAGTTATGTTTTATTTACAAGTCAATCATAAGGACTCCCACCCTATAAATTTTCTTAAACTGGGCCCCATCAAAGTACAGGTACCATAAGCCCAGAAACTAAGGGTTGATTTTAATTTTGCATTTAGTAAGATCTGTATATAAGGTATAGACTCTTATGTCAAAGGATTCTAAGTTTACATTTTCATTCACTGCACTGTACTCTTTAATAATGTGTTTCATCCTAGGTTCTTTTTATACTTTAATTTAACTAGCCACACCTCTCCAAGGTAGCCACATATGCAAAAATTAAGTGGCCATGTATACATCTAGAGTTTTATATTAGTTTGTACTGAGGAGCATGCCATAGGCTTCATAGATTTCCACAACTTGGATATGTATGAACTATTAGATCCTAAGTTTATATTCTAACTACATGTGAATAATCAACATCTTGGCAACCACTTTAACCTTAGATTTATCTAAATCAACTAGTATTTATCTAAATTAATAGGGACCAACCCTAACTTATCACAAATTCATGCAAGAATCACATTAGTTGAAGCTCTTAAGTTGACAAAATAGTTATTTAGGTGCTTCCCAAATAGTTGAACCATGAAGAAGAAATGGGGAATTTCTATTTTTTGTGGATAACCACATTGGTGTGGGTAGCCTTTTAATTTATATAGATTAGTTATTTTATGATATATTTTAACATAAGATCTTATTATTTAGTGATTTGGGAAAACTCATGAAGTGTGATATTAGCCTTAATATTCTTCATATTTTTCACTATATTAGATCCTATTTTACCTAGGATTGGTAGGTTATCCATGGAGACCTTATCCTCATTAGGATTTGGAGGTGGTTTATTGTTGCTTGCTTTGGCATCAAGAGGGTTTGAACCATTATTTTTAGGTGTAGAGGTAGTGAGAGGTTACTATTGTGTCTAGTTTCTAAGGGCATATTTTCTCCTTTAGAACTTTTTGAAGTCATAAACCTCACTTTTGGTCTATTCCAACTCATTGTACTCTTGATTAGGGAATTAAGGATTTTTTAACACCATAGTTTTACTTAGGGGTCTAGTAGCGCTATGGTCCTTTGGGTGGTTTGATACCAACTTGTACTCTTCCATTTCTCTTTGTAATATTTTGAAATCACTACATAACTCTATGAAATTGATATCCCTATGTTAGTTTGTGTTTTACGCATGGCACTAATTTAGGAGGGTTATCTCACAAATATTGATCTTAGGTATCTTTTTGGGTGAGAGTTATAGTTGTTTGGTAGGGTGATTATAGGATGTGTTATGTCTATATTAGGTGAATGTCATGTTATATCTTTTTCCACTAACATTCCCCATTATTTTTAAAGACCCAAAAAGTCATTGCTTAGCCTTTTCACCATATTATTGATGGCACCCAACTCATTCTTTATGGTCTCTTGGGCTATCTATAGACATAGTTCATAATAGTAATAAACATTTAATTGTGAGCTTGAGGCACTACATCATTAATCATTATATTAATAAAACTCATGTGTTGGTTTGGTACAACATGTTTGAGTGGGAGTTGATCTATCATCGGTATGGGTTGGAGCATCAATACAATTTGGTTTGAATTGTGAAAAACATTCAAGGTAGGGAGATTCAAAATGGAATTTATTATGGGTGCCAACATTTAACCTTAGGGGTTAAGATACATGTCCACCTTAATGACTTTAGCATGATCTAGTGGAAGATATACTATCATAGGATCTCTCCTTAAAAATATGGTAGTATAGGGATCTAAATAATTCATCTAAATAGTTATTATACATTTCAAGCACTAATTGAGTGTCTAGATGATAAATCATGGTGACCTGACTATAAATATTTTATAACCTAACATTAAATTATTTTATAAGCTTGTTTGGTTCCCTCTTAATATAGGTGAATTATTGATAAAGGACACTAAGGATAATGACCTACATAAACCAAGCCAAAAAAGTATATATAAATTGTTCCCAACCAGTGATAGAGTCTTTAGGTGGGTTGAGAAACAAATCTTAGGCTACATAAATCAAATTTAATGTTAATGGTAATATCCTATAGGAAATATATTCATGTCTTACATTCAGGAATCTAAGGGTGTTATTATATAAAATCACATGTTCTTTAGACTTCTATCCCACACTAGGTGTGAATCATGGGAGATACATTTATGGGTTTCTCATAATGTCATGAATGACTCTTAGGACATTAATGGAAAACCTAGCTAACCAAGCCATTAGATAAGCCATTTATACTAGTCTATTTGGGGTATATTGAGAGAATTAATTAGTGGTTTTAGTTATGGGTCTTGGTTTACTTATAATGGACTAAGTTTTTTTGTGAAATTATAAGGGTTTGGTAATAAATCTCCCTAGCTAGATCTAGATCTAATGATCCAAATAGTAGGATTTAGATTTTTTAAGGGAATATCATTAGATTAAAAATTTTACTCTCATTAAATCCCTCCTAGTGTCACCTATTTTCATTCACAAAATTTAATCCTAGGGAGCACCTATGAGATTAGGTGGCTATAGAAATATGGGTGAAAATAAGGTACTTTTATCCTCCCATTTTAGGATTATTGTGAGAGAAATATAGGGAATGGTCTATAGGTATTTAAATCCATGATGTATCCTACTTGAAATATATCTCTAAGAAATATAACACTACCACTGATTATTAAATATTGAGTTTGATAAAAGAGGTATTTGCTAACAATCTAATCCTAGTTCTAGAGTGAAACTAGGATTAACTTCACCAATTTTATAAAATATGGGAAAAGGTAGTTTGGTTTAAAAATAAAAATAAAATAGAGGAAAAGGTAAGGCAAAACATATATTCTTATTTTATAAAAGATGTCAACTCTTCAAGAATGAGTGTATGACCAGCCACAGTTATACCACTATACACCCAATTTTATGAGAAGCTAAAACTTATCATCACATAGGGAAAGAGTATATGGAGTTAGTGAGAATTATTGATCTATAGACTCTTCTCTAGATATAAAAACATAAGAGGGGATTTTAGTAAATTAAACATAAGACATTCAAATTTATTACATAAAATCAAGTACACATGATAATAATTGTTCTAAACGAAATGAAAAGAGTTCATAAATGAAATAAAATATCAAGGCACATTCTAACTACTACATTGATCATATGTAGCAAAACACAATTTCAATTATTTAACACTAGCATGCATTCACAAAATAGAAGAATTAGTGGACAATATATATGAATACATAAACACCATTGATAAAAGTATTAAAACTTACTTTAATTTCAATAGAGTTTTGTTTTACACAAAAATGTTGACACATGTACAATAATGTAGACTAATATATAAATAAGGATGGGATTAGCTCTTAGTATCATGAAATTCCCATCCTTGTCCATGATGTCCCCAAGAGTTAGTTATAAAAACACTCAATAGAATATTCTTATCATCCTTGATAAAATATCTTCCTTATCCCACTAAAATAAAGTGATAAAGGGTTATATGGACCACTTATAAATTACCTAGGGTGTACCCCCTCAATTCTCATGGTAGCTACCACTAAATCAAATTATTGATCTAGCTTGGCAAGATTCATAGGTGGCTCTTAGAAAAATATCTCAACATGGGATAATAATTATTTGTGGACATGGAGTGGGGACTCCATGGAAAATTTTACCTCTAACACCTAACTAATGATAGCCATGGATAGGGTTGCTAGCTCAAGAATCACTTTGGCTCTATCCCCATTGGCTTTCATCACCATTTTTATCATGGCTTCATAAAATTAGGGTAAGTAGACCTTGAATTCATGTCTTTATATCATGGTTTCATCTACATTAAATAAGATAGTGATGTTGACCTCTTTTAAATAGGTTAAAATCTACCCCTTACCTTCTCCAAAGGCTCAATCATTATCTACACTACATTTAACCATTCCTAAATTGAAGTTATCATGTTCCCATCATAAGTTGGGTAGAGTTTTAAGTCTACTAGATGCATTAGATTAATCTCTATGAATATAGCTTATTAAATAATCATAACAAGCCTTATACACTTACTATCTATGTGGGTCACTCTTTCCAAATATGTTAGATTGCACTGAAGGTGCTCTCTATTCGAGGATATGGCCTTGGTCACATTTTTAAGGGTTATAAAACATTATGCGAAGGCCTCCACAAATCTACAAATTAGGCCCACTATGAAAGTGTTCCTTACCTTTGATCTAAGCATATAAACTTGATTCTATATATCTTCCATTATTTTCTTAGTGAATTCATTATAGTTCAGAGAAATAACATTGGTCCTCACTTATTTATCTTCTCCATTGGGTGTCATTATATTTTTGAAGGATAAGATATCTTCCTCAATCCCCCAAACCCTAGGGTTCCCCTCTTAAGTGAATTTTTATGTGGGCACCCTCTTCATGGTCCTTGATGCTTTGTCAAACTACCATTGTATGTCTAGGTCTCTATGATAAACCATATCTAGTATTTGTGATCCTAAAAACTTGATGGTATTTACATAACTTGGTCCTAAAAATGTCCCTAAGGTATTAGAAGGTGAAACATGAGAATTGGTAACAACTAAAGTGAAAGGTGGTCTAGGGGAATGACAGAGAGATAAATTAGATATAAATTAAAGGAGAAGAGGGGGGAAATGAGAGTGAAAGTAGGTAAGATGAGTGGGATTATCATAGGAATAATTTGGAATGCCATTGGTATATTTCATATAAATATATAGACCAATGGCATTTGGGTGTGGTCATTCAATAAGAATTAGGGTATCAACTAGTTAAGTCAAATATTTTGGCCCCTAAGATAATGGAATAAGAGGAGTGGGGATCCATGGGAGGGGAAAACTAAATAGAGAGATGAGAAGAAGAGATAAAAACTTTAATAAGGGTTATGATGGAGTTTCCATTGGATATTATGAGGCCTCTTTCTTAGATCAGTTAGAGATATGATTGTAGTTGGAGTAGTTAAGGTGAAAAATAAAACCTAGGGAGATTGAAGAAGTAGAAGAGTCATTTTAGGGGTAGAAAATCTTAGGGTAACTTTAATAATGAATATAAAATAGAACCTATGGAGATTAAAAAAGTATAGGAATGATTTTAGGTGTAGAAAATCTTGGAGTAACCTGGATTATGCACATGTGTGCACTTATCACTAAAGTGGCCATCAAACTATTGAGGTGATGACACTATGAGGTGTTCATGTTGTAGAGATAACTGATAGAGTCACTAAGGTGGTAGCCACGGTGTAAAATATCATCATGAAACTAGGAAATGTTAAGATATAAGTGCATATCAAGACTATAAAAGTGGTATGCACTAAACCCATTACCTCAGTAGACAAGGTCCATGTAACCAAGGTGCCTAGAGACTAGAGGGGTATGTGGGAACTCTAATGGGAATAATGGATTGATCAACTAGGTTTTTGTAAGTGAGGATGTTTAATATCATAGGAGTTAAGGGAACTTGAGATAATTGGGGAGAGGGCACAATAGATAAAAGGGGAGGCCCCATTGGGATAGGCTTGGTGGGAATCATGAATCCTAGAGGTGTTCCCATGGGATACTTAGAGATGGTGGAAAATAAGTAATGGAGATCCATTAGAACCTATAATTTTTCCCTTTATGGTCTCTCCTCAAGGCTACTTCCAATGTTAAAGTGTTGCACCTATGCCACCTATAACTAAGTAACTTGTAGTCTTAGAGGCAATGTCACTAGATTGGAAACTATGGGATGTGGAGACCTTATAATGTGGTTGTATCCACTGTATGATCCTTTTATAGATGTGAGGCATGGTCACCTAAATGTTTCCTCCCTATTGATCTAGTTTAGGACTTAAGGGTATCTATGGTGAAGGTGGATGCATTTAAGGAGCCTTTAGAGGTAATACAAGCATCTCTTAAGTGACTAGACCAAATTAAGATTGCTTCCTTTTCTTATTTTTCTTCATTTCAACATGTAATATCACTTCATTATCATCAACTAGGTTGAGATTAATTTCATTATCCTTATGGGGCTAGTAATGGTAAGTGATGTTGAGTCAGGCCATGTGTTTCACCACATGGGCATGGATAACCCCATGAGGATATTGTTATATGTGCTCTCCCCTTCCTAAGGTGTAATAATCCATGTTGGTTTCCATCTTCCATAGTGATTTCATATCATTATAATCATGGTGGTGAATGATGATTAGGATTTTTGATCACATATTCTTTCAGTGATCACTTGAGAACCCCATGATTCCCTCAACCAATGGATGAGTAATTTCTTCCTCAATGAGGTGATTCAAGACTTTATTGGGTCAGAGAAGAGGGTCCTAATATATTCCCTTCACTTGAATGATGGTATGATCTTTACAATACTAATAGACTATGTTCTTTATAATATCAGTAGGATTTTATGGGTCAGAGTGTCCTCTTTATCTCCTCAAAAATATTTAGCATATGGTTCTCATTGATGCTTGGTATACCAAAGGGTAGAAGTGGTTATATATTTTTTGTATGTGATTTTAGTAGTGGTGAACATATAACTTTTAGATCATAATGTGAACTACAGAGCCTATGGGGATCCAAGATGGGAGTGTCATGATTTTGAATGAGAGGGTGGTATAGATCACATCCATAATGTAAGAAAAAAATTAAAATTACCTCCAACCCAATCCTTAGGATTCTCTTGATGAGGTAAAATTTGATAACATTTCTTATGTCTAGGACCTCATTTCCCTAGAGGATGATACTTAGTAGGGGAACCCATAATATGTTTATATACATGGTTTCACTGAATATGAATAAGTGGTGTAAGATTAACATCTAATTATGAACCCCTTATTTCAAGATGTGGATGTGGTAAGCATTGATATCTTCATTATTGGTTTATCAATCCTTATTAATGTCCCAATACTTAAGAACCTCATATATCTCATGTGTATTGGGCCATGCAACTAATGTGATATGATCATAGGTGATGGTATAGTAAGGGAGGTTTTAATACTACTTAAAATAATCTCTTGAGATATCTATGATTATATACACATATTTTTATGAGTAGACTAGATCCTAAGCTCTTCATTGATTGCACACCAAAGTCCATAGTAGATTTTTAATGAGGTCAATACAAGGGAAAACTTTATTCTTGGTCAAGACTTTATACAATCCTAATCTCTCTAGGACTATGAGTTCATCAAGGAAATTAATCTAATTTTTATCATTATCATAGGTGAGTACTTGCACATATTTAATTTCCTTTAAATATCTTGTAGTTCTTGAATTGCAACATATTTGGCAAGAAAGTGGTATCCCAAAGTTTAGGCTATAACTTGGGGTTCAAATATTACATGTCCATCTCTAAGATTTTTAGGATTACATAGAATGGAATTATAGGTCAAATAGGAGCACTAAAAAGTTGAATGAGCACTGTGAAGAAGAATTCTTGGGAATTGTGAGTGATAACGATAAATCTAATTGTTTTGAAGACTTATAGGGCTCTATAGAGATCTCCTACATTAGTGGGTTTTGATACTCACCTTTTATGAATTCAAATTTGAGATGGTGGCACAAGCTACTCCATCATTTATCAATTTGGCATTAACTTAGGTAATTTTAAAATTATCTTAGTTTATATTTTTTATGGTAATTAGACATTTATCAATTGTCCAATCAGAGCCTAATTACCTATATTAGTTAATATAGGGTGCATGTTAGGAATACATCTACTTTATCTTACATGGCACCTTTAATACCCCTAAGTCCAGCCATATTCTATCTAATTATTGGTTACTTTTTCTATAGGTTATGTAAATTAAGCACAACCACTTTGTCATACCTTTATCTCTTTATGTACTAGAGTTAGCTACATGTGATTGCCAATGACACGTGATTTACTATGATTGGTCAATGATTATGAAAATACTTACTTTCTAACTCAATTGGGATGCTCCCAAACCTTTATATTATATTTTATAGAAGTGAAATGTGGTAGCATATGGTTGGTCTAAATCTCTTGGGGTTCTGATAATTATGACACCCTCAAGAGATTAGCAAGTCTAAATAGTTCCATATGGTGTTTTCTCATTCATCAATCTCTCCAAAAGCTCTAAAAATATATGACACCCACATGAGACTACAAATTATTATAGGTTCCACATTTTTATTTCTTATTTATTAGGCTCTCCAAGGCTTCTAACAATTCTAACATCTCATGGAGACTATCAACTATGACAGTTTCCGCATGGTGTTTTCTCATTCCTAGGGATCTTATATGGTTCTAATAATTATTACATCCCTAGGAGACTAAAATTTGGATAGGTTCCATATGGTGAAATATAATTCAATATGATATCTTGGGGTTATAATAAATTTAACACCCCTTGGATACTTTCACATCTGATAGGTTTCACCAGACACTTTCTCATTCATTGGGATCTCTTAGGGTTCTAACAATTCTGACACCCTTGGGAGACTAGCAATTCTAACAATTTTCACATTGCACTTTAACATTCATTAGGTTCACCTATAAGATTTATACAAAGTGACTATGTCAAATGGAGAAGCACATAATCAATTGAAATCTTACCTTCCTGCTAGTCAAGCTTTATGAAATGTGAAGTAGGACTCTAAGATGACATCATCCTTGGAAATCCTACATACTATTAACTTTTTGAAATATTAAATTTATCATTAAATATTATAAGTATGAGGAATATTTCACTTTGTGACATAAAATGTATACATTATTAGTAATATAGGAAATAAAAGGATCTCGATGGTTACTGCTCACTTGTAACAAATATTGTGAAACACTTAGTAGATCAAGGTAAAATAGAGGTTGAAGGATTCACATAATTTGAGACCAAGGGAAATAAGATCAAAACTCTAGGAAACTTTTGAGTTGATGCTTTTCAATTGGGTCCCCCTTCTATTCAGTTAAAAGGGGGTCATGTTGACCAAAACACATTATTTATTCATTATTTGTCATGCTTCCTTTTGTACATTGAGTAAAACTATAAAATTTTTAGCAATGAACATTGTTCATTCCTTTTTGATTGTGCACTTTTTTTACATGGATAAAACTTAAGAAAACATTTTTGAAACTATATAATTGAACTATAATCCATCTACACTGGTTGATTCAGCTTCTTTGAGTGAATCTTGATTAATGGTTCTTTTTTTTACCTATATATTTAGTTATCCTAGTACATCACATACTTTACCCCATAATCATGAGTTTTGGGCATCTTTCCTTCCCAAACTAATAACCTACATAATTAAACAAATTTTGGGCATAGGCAACCAAACTTTGCATGTGCAACAATAATAAGTCATATATTTTACCAATGCTTCAATAATTAAGCATCATCTCTAAAAATTGTTAAGGGAAAAATTGTTTTCACTAAAACATAGGTGTAATCTAACCCTTGTTATTTTAAATATTCAAAAAAATAGTTTTAGATTAAAATTGTCAATATATGGACATTGAATACACACGATTGCAATTTTTTCCCAATGAGTGACTTAAAGAATTATAACTTCATACTAAATAAAAATTAATTGTACACACTTAGGTACATTTCATCAGTTCACTCTAGTTATTTTATTACAATAATAAAAAGGAGGAATTTTTACATAATATAATATGGTCTTTGATACTTGACAATGACAATCTTGACACACATTTACCATGCACGACTTGAGCACACTAACAATATTCTAATCCATCATTCACTCCCACTTTAATTTTATCTTATAAATTTAATCCTTAAATTTTTATATTACATGCCTATATTAACCTCATTGTTTTTAAAAAAAATGCCAAATAAGCTACACAAATATATCTAAACTCTCATATTAGTATGCATGTAAACTAGTTAATTCCACAATATTTAATCAATATCACCAATCAATATTGACCTGCTATAGTCAGTATAAACCTATTCCAAAAAAAATTTATTATTAAAAATCAAACCTTTCCTTATGGTTGGCCGATTTTCCTATTATGTTGATGGCATGATAAATTACCCAATTGGACTCATATAAAAACAAATCAAGGTTTCATTCAAAAGGGACCAAGAACTTATCTATAACACATATATACATTATTACACTTCATAAAATCCTCCCTATTCTTCCCAAATTTCAAATATATCATTGGGATTAGTCACAAACCTAGCCTAAATTACACTAAATCCAAGTCAGCAAGAATTTTCAAGTATTAAATCCAAATCATTAACTATATACATATAGTAGAGGATCATATTTGCAAAATCACACTAGGTTTGAGAACTACATGTGGATTGATTTTCCTCTTCAAAAAATATAATATGTAATTAGCCTTAAATCATAAAATGGGTGTAATTTGGGTTATATCATCCCATTTATTTTTTCATAGTTTTTACATGTTTCTATCTCTCATAAACACACCTAGGGTTTCAAGGCAAAGGAGACTAATTTTTGGAGATAAGTACATCATCAAGGTTTTATATCACAAATATAAAATAAAGATAAATAGGTGAAGTTAACTATATATACATAGCCCCACATTTTTATACATGTCACTACCAACCAATAGGTTAGTATTGACCAATGATATTAACCCAATCCAATGCAACTAATCCTATGCAAATACAAAATTAATTCTAGAACTGAATGAACTACATGTTTGTTTTATCCTAATTTTCACTTCTAAAATATTTAACATATGCCACTTGTAAAATCAATACAATAAATATTATTATTTTACATTCAAATGTATGCTTGAATGCCATATGTTAATATCTAGATTACAATTCAAACTTAATCTTAATTAGATTAATCAATTCATCTTAATCCAAATTAGGGTAAAATAGAAACCTATATTAAATATTTTGCCTACATTATTGCATAGAACATGATACTCAGTGTAATATCCATGATCTTTATCATGCTATTATTATCATGTTTGACAACTAATTATCTCATATTATTCACTTTAAGGGGTGTAAAAATATTAACATTGGAAAATATTCTAAAAATAAAATATATTGGTAAATTTTGAAAAAATCAAAATAATCATAAAATTCAAAAATTCAAAAAAATTAAAACATAGAAAATAAAAAAATAAAAAATATTACATTATTCATGTTATTTTAGACACATAATTTTGGTAATAGACACTTTTTAAACATTAAATTTGACATACTGAGACTTTGTGTATAAATTTGACTCTTCTACACATTTTCAATTATTATTTAACCCACATGTTATCTTAGCCAACATAATTTTATAGATAAACATATTCATTATCACCCTATTCTATGCAATAACCTTATATAATAATAAAAAAACTATCTACATATCTCAGATCATTGATTTTAACCCCCAAGATAGTACCATAAATAATTGGATAGTTGAAGTTTGACATAGATTTTTGCCTATGTTGGTAGTGTCTAGGAACACTCAACAGCTATTTTTCAATTTCATAATTACCTATTGGGTCCTCCTAAAAACATTCCATGGATCACTCATAACAACAACTATAAAATATTCTGCTATAAATACAAATCAATCACAATCTTATAATCACTTGGATGTTACATTAAAAATCACTTGAAATCTTAAGAAATTCATTAGCAGTCTCTTAGATATTATCAAAATGGAATACATATCATAATATCCCTAAAAATATAATTCTTAAAGATAAGTATTAATGTAAACACCTGTCAAAGTTGCATGGTTACAAGTGATGAAATCCAAACATTACATTGCATTACAGATTTATCATAATGGCTCACATACACACTTAGGTTAGATCTTTATGTGTGGTTTAAACGCTTTTCTAAGTATTGGAGTGCAAGAAATGATCACTCACTCAGTGGGAATGGTTAGGGTTGTCCAACCCAATTTTATAACCCATTTTTCAAGGATCCTACTTTGTTAAAATTTTAATTAGGGTTTCAAATAAAAGAGAAGGAAAATAAAGATCAATGTATGTGACCAAAGGTGAGCACACACATAGGAGGCATCCATAAGTGTAGGATAATAGTTTGAGGTGTCAAAAACCTAAATAATCACTAGGGATAATATCAATAGAGAATGGATACTAATAGTCACCTTAAGGGTCTTAGCTTTTCCACTATCATTTGTATAGGGTTTGAACTCCTTTTTTATCTAAGCAGTTGCAAGGTGGACATAGAGTATTTTTTGGGATACCAATGAATATAGTGAGAAACATGAATAGAAAATAAGAAAGTGTATCACTTCCATATTTATTTTTCAATTTTAAATATATTTATTGAAATATAGTTTACCTTTTTATATACATATTTGTATGATTACCACCCTATTACACATATCTAATTTTTTCTAACAGGTTTACAATATTTTAGACACATTAATACAAAATAAGTAAGACATTTTGGTGAACCTAATAATTGACATGAGCATGAAAAAACCCTAAGTATTTTATAATTTAATGTTTCATAATTTTATCTAAGGTTTAAGAACTATCTCCTATTAGGGCTTAGATTTAAAGTTTAATTTCTAATTTTTGTGTGTGTGAATAAATTTGGTATAATTATTTTCCTATAGATTTCATGCTTATTCTCTATTATGGTTTTTCCTATTAGGGTTGGTAATTTTATTCATTTTTAATGATATCTAATTTTAAATTACTCTATTTTATAAATAATTTTATTTTTGTCATATTCACATTTATTTTATCAAAAATATTATTTTGTTCCCTGAAATTCATCATGAATTTTAAAGAATTGAGATTTATATATTTTCACTAAAAGAAGTCTATTGGATGAATGGTATATCTATTTTCAATATAAATTTTGGGTCTTGTCCACCTAATGATATTTATAAAAAATCTTATTTTTTATTAAATTTTTCACTATTTTCCAAGGATGGATGTTTCTTTATTTTGATCTTGTCAAATTGATCTTTTACATACATATACCCTGGGACTTACAACCTCATTTTCTTAGTTTTTCTTCTTTTTTGTTTGTTATGATTTCTAATCGATTAAAATGATTTATATCTACTATTTTTATCCATGGTGTTTAAAATTATCTATTTCCTACATTAATTATATCGTTCATTAATATTTAAGATAATTAAATGTGATAGATTAAAATGCAATAAAATTAAGGATGATATTAATAATGATGAAATATTATCTCTCCTTAGTAACATATTTTATAGGAATATTTAATGTGAGATTCTTTGAATTACTTCTTGAAATAAAAGGGCATTTATGACTCGTTTTCCCCCTCCCCCATGACCTCATGGTAGTGATAGCCAACACCACCACCCTATTATTCATCCTAGGCTTATATTGGATACGTAGTTCCATGTTATCACAATATGAAGAGACACCATGTTTTGCACACATGTTGTACCTTATTATTATACTAATGAATAGAAAAATGTTGATGATCATGATTGTTTTAATGATGATAATGCATATGTCAATGATGATCATGCTTATGTGAATTAGGGTAGTGGTTATGAATATTATGAGTATGGGAATTTTGGTGTTGAGTATTGGTATAATAATTTTGTATCTTTTCACAATGGTAGTGAAGAATAATTAGGTCAAATTAATGCTATAATCCAAGAGATTAGTTCACCTTCCCTTTCTATAAACCTATCCACTAGTCATGAGGTCGAACAAGAACAAATTAAAATCCAATCAATAAACATACTTATTGATTGTATTAATCCTATTACTAATAAAGATAAATTTTTCTTGGATACAAAAAAAATCAATATATGATACACATGTTGCTATACTTGATGATGTTATGTCTTGAGATGATGTTTCTAAATGAAAAACTCAATATATTGACATGTAATGAAATAATGTTTCTAGATAAAATAATTATTATATTGACATGAAATTTGATAATGTTTTTAACTACAATGACTATTTTTTTGATATAAATAATGATGATTCTAAGTAATTCAATGATCTTCTCTTGATATGAAATGGGATGTTGCTTCTAAATATAATTATTTTTTATTAACATATATTTTGATAATTTTTATAAATTAAATTATATGAATACTTATAATGACTCTTTTATACCTGTGTCTAAGACAGATGATAAAATGAAACTTATGGAGGAACCTTTCCAATCTATAACCATTCCTGCTAGTCATATAGTGTCCATGTTATATGCAATGGGTGAACTCCAAAAACATATTTTTGTCTTATCCTTAAATTATAGGCCATATAATGTTAAGTTTTATAATAATTTCCTATGTTTCAAACCTATATTATGCAGGATACATACTCATCCTTATAGTATTTATTATTCCCACGTTTTAGCTTTTATATGGATAAGGAGATCCTAATACTACCTTACATACCTTATGTCTTTTCTTAGATAATATTCATGTGATGGGAGAGTATTACTAAAAAACTTTGACTAAAGCTTAAACAATAAATCCTTGGATTAGTTTTATGAGTTACCTAGTGTATCTATAGATTTGTTTATTAAATGAGAAGAGTTTTAATTATCACATATCAATAATCATAGAGTTCCTATTTTACCCTTAGAGCATCTCAAAAACCTTTTACAAGGTCATGATGATCCCATAGAATATTATATTTTAAGGTTAAAAAATACATTGAAATGTTTAACATATCAATCAACTTATTTTTAAAATCAATTCATCTTTGATAAGGTTCTTTTACCTCCACTTAGGGAAAACACACTTTATCATTTTTTTTTTTTGAGAAAATCTAATTTGGTGTCAATACTTATGAGAATGATCATATGTGTGAAAATATTGGTAAATTTGATTATAAAATTTCCAAAATGTTTAAAAATTCAGGTATCAAAATTTAATGTTCATATAAAAATTAAGGTACATATAAGATAATTAATAAGGAAGTAATTTCTAGTAATTTTGCCAACATTGGTCAAAGTTGATTATGTGCAAGTTTTCAAGAAGACTCAATTCATGGATTAAAGGTATAAAAAATGTATTAAAAACATAATAAATTTTTTATCAATCTAAAATAATTCTCGCAAATAACTCATAGGTCAAAATTTTGATAGAGGTTTGTTTTAATCCTCTAACTAGCCAGTTGTAAGCTAATGAAGATAATTTTTAAATTCTTGGTACATGAAGGTGAAGAGGATTTGGATAAAAAGGTATTATGGGTATTTTTTGGAACCTAATAAATAAATATTAAATTCATTTTTTATTATTACAATGTTTTAACTTTATGAATAATCTTTAATAAGAACAAGTGCTCTAAAACCCTTCTTAAATCCTCATGCTCAGTTTTAAGCAATATGTTTGCATTTATGAATTATTTGTTGAAAAAAATATATGGTGTGATATATTATGGATCATATAATACCTTTATAAACCTTAATAAATCAAAATTTCAAGTAAAATCATGGATACATGCAAAGATATAAGCACTAGGGTTTTAAGCAAGAGAGAGATAATCAGAAAAGGTAAATTTTTAGTGGTTTAAGTGATTATTTGAGTGCATAAAATGGTATTAATGATTATATTAGATCATAATGGTAATAAAAAAAATTAGTTTTTATGCCTTTAAAAACTCAAAGAAATGGCAAAATGTAGACCTATACACATTCAGAAATGTAATTGGGCAAGCTAGTCAACACCAAAAAGTGCATATTTTGAGTTTTTTTTAATGAAAAATATTTAAATTTTACATGGGGGTATATTTTTATTTATTTTATTTTTTAAAATTTTGTTTAATTTATTTTATTTACTTTATGATATATAAAATTCTAATATACAGGTTTGATCATGAAGGGGGTGAAGGTTTCTTCATTTTTTTTCTCACAAACAGAGCTGGAAATGGGTCTTTTAGGTCCCTCCAATGGAAAAAAATGATTTTAAAGTTTTTATACATAATTTAAAGATATTAATAAATTATTATTCAATTAAAAATAATTATAAATAGGCTCAACTCATTGAAAAACATCTACAGGTCATCCACAAGGCAACAAGCAAGCATTTTTTTGTGAATTTTTCTTGAGTTTGGTGAAGAATTTTGGAGATTTTAAAAAATTTATAGGTTTGAACCTTGAATACCTATAAAAAAATAATAATAATAGTTTTTTTAAAGATTATAACTCATTTTATACCCCCTAATCCAAATAAGGGTTTCTTGAGAACATGAGAGCACATGAGAGCATAAAATGGTGTTTTTAGAGTTGTACATGGAGTTTATATCTAATTTTTTTTTAGGTATATGAAATGATATTTATTATGTTAAAATTTTATTGTTTCTCATTATATATTATAATAATTAATATCATCATATTTTTGGCTCTCACAATGTATTCAAAAATCTTGTCAAAATTGCACAATATAGGCATATGAAGGATGAACCAGTTTGGAAGGGTGATTTGGTAATAATAAAGTGCATAATTATAAATAATATGTAATTTATAATTAAAAATACCCATTATCCCATATATATAATTATGGTGTGCAATTTTTGGATAAATTTAGAAACTACATGTCAACAACAAAGTCTTCAATTAGCACTAAAAAAGTGGAGTTCCAAGATATGCAAAGGTGAATAAATGGAGTTAAGGTCTTGATAAAATTTAGATACATAATTTTAATAAATATATCCATTTAAAAATTAAACATTCCATATCTCTCCTATTATTCCCCCATTTGGGCTAAATTTGGGAAGTCAAGAATTCAAACATGCATCCAAGTTGCATGCAAGATAGCTCAAGTTAAGCTCTAGGTGTGAAGTCAAGATAAGTTTATTAAACTCAAGATGAAATTGAAGGTATATAAATTATAAATTTATTATGAATTAAATACCAATAGTATTTAAATAAAGACCAAAAATATTAAACTAAATGAGATCAAAATTTACATGCAAGATCATAAGGAGTTAACTCAAGATTCAAGATGCATGAAGATCCCTTTAAATTTTCAAACATGAAATAATATCCTCCCTCTCTCCTACCACT
>JARHVA010005182.1:1207500-1287117 GCA_037957365.1 Torreya grandis | reverse complement strand
GGATAGAGAGTCAAATCGATGTTATTGTCTTATCTTGATTAAATGTCTAGTTCCATAAAGTCATATAATTTTCATCTAAACTATATACTAATGGTCATCATAAGTAATTTAATGTAATTTATTACTCTTAAGGGATTGATATGAATAAAATATCAACCCTCATTCATTCCTCACCTAGCAACATGGGAACAATACTAAGTATTCTTACCAAAGAGAATTCAAATTAAATTTAATTGAATAAATCCTCCCTATTTATTCCTATTTAAATACCAATAATATGGAATACACATCTATAGGTCTAAACCACTAAAGGAGAATCCCAAGAGAACAATTTGCTAAGTTACAAGCTAGGTCACAATTATACTTGATTTGCACATATTGTATGATTCACATACAATCCAACATGTAGGGAATAATTACATGAGTTTGATGCCTTCATATGGAGTATTTGGTATGTAGGAAAATCCCTCTAATAGTTTGGTATTTTGGGTAAACTTGACACATGTGACCATTAACCCATTTTCCCCAAAGGTTGAATATGGAGAACTAGGGTTTTGACATTTCATAAGGATTAAAATTCCATGACCTAGTTCTAAATATATCAGAGTGAAGGAAAAGAAAAATATAGAAGCATATAGGTGATTGGATCCTATTCTAATATGTATTTCATACATGACACTAACATCTAACCTAGATAGTAGAGTTGACATAGCCATCCCAAGCTAACATTATTATGTAGAGAACCAAAAGTGTTAGATCTAGAATCTGATGATTGTTCTAGAATCTCTTTCTAGCCTACTTACTACCTATTCTAAATCCATAACTACATTATAATTATAATAATATAAGTACATCACTTATTTGTCATTTATATATGTAGCATAATTACAATTTTCCATATTTAAATTATTTTAGTTTAATAAATCTAGTATATGCTTATATCTAGGTTCAACATGTAATTTTCCTACTATAGATCTGATTATCACCCTTGTGCCATTTCATTTATATATACCCCTTTAATCAAAATATAGTGTTAATAATAAGATCACCTTGAATCAATATTTTAGGTTTAAATAGAAATCAATGATTATAAATTTGAGATCTTATTCCTTAACAACCCCTCTAGTTCAAAATAAAGTGTCATGCATTTTAGGATTTAAGATTGGAATTTTCACAAAAAATTATTTAATTATCCCCCTTTATTAGAATTCTATGAAGGTTTCTTTCTAATATAGAACTCAACTTTTGGAAATGGAAGTGGTTATCCCTAGTTGATTGAATTGTCCTAATAAAATAAATTTTGAATATTCTCCCAAATTATATTTTGTTTGAGTTTAAGGCTCCAATGAAGGTTATTAGAATATGAAATAAAATTATGAGATATTTTATTTTATAATGTATGAAGGAATAATCAATATTCTTATTCTTCACTAGGAAAAACTTTACATTCCTAAAAAAGAAGGAAAGATAGGAATAAAAAATTTGGAAATTCGCAATTTGGCTCTTGATGGCAAACTAATTTGGGGCATGTATTATTAGTTTTAATATAAATTATGCCACCTATTGTGACACATAATTTAATTCTATAAATTTATTATGAATATTTACCACATCCTCTCTTCCTCAAGGATCCCACCTATGAAATTTTAAGTGAAAATGTAGACCCAAAATTATAAATCACATTACTTGTGAGATTAGAAGTGGAGACAAGGCTACATTTTTGAAAGGAATCTATGAATGGCATTAATCCAATAAAATATAACATATATCCTATTGATTCTATACCTATCTTCTCTCATATTTTTAGTAAAAAAATTATATGTTATTTGGACCTTCAAGTGATTAATGGCCCATGAAGGGTTTGTTTTAAGTATGTTTCTAAAGCATTGATTAATGATGATAACAAAAACTTATCCATGTTAATGTTTTTCTTGAGATAAAAATCCCTCAAATACAAGGTAGTGATGTGATCATATGGGTAGGTTCTAATCATGTTAGTTACTCATTTAAACTTGGGTATCTAATAGTAGTATTTATTAGTGTATTTTTTTATTCCATTTAATGGTTTTTCCTTACACATATTTGTTTATCTTCCTTAAGTGTCACTTAGGTGTCTTTTAGGTCATTATGAAAGATAATCCCAAATTCATGAGGAAGTGGATACATGTTTATATTTCACATATATATTGTACCTTCGTAAAGCTTTTATGGCTAATGATGTTAATACTAATATTTCAATGTTTCAATTATTAAGAAATTACTTCTTCTTGGCTCATGTTTGATTTCACTACTACATATAAGTAATTTATTCACTCATTCAATTCTATCTAGTAGATCCTCGATTGTGGCCCACTCTGACATGGTATCAAATATTTTTTGATAGATGAATTTTAGTGTTCCTATTATGAAATCTTGAGTTTCAACTTGCATGTTATAAACCTACCATTTGTTGACTTAACATATTACATATTCACCATCTCTCATATTTTGCTTTTCTTTTAGGATCCTCAGTAGATTTAGATTCAAAAAAAATAAGGGGAAGGCATATTTTTTTGCTCACATATAATTTGGTGTTTTTCTTGTAAAATGGCTTACACCATTAGATTCAAAGGGTGTCAAAACCCTAGGATTAATTATACACATGACCTAGTTTAATGGCAGTCAATTTTTACCATTTTTGTAGGGTTTTAGGGTTTTATAGAAATTTCATGAAAATCCATATAATCTATATTATTTATGGGAAAATATTTTATAGGTTTTTGGAGATTTATAGTGGTTATTTAGTTTATTTTCAATAGGAAAACCAAATCTAGTATTTTTGAGAAAATTAGGGTTTTTGTACCTATGTGTACTATGAGAAACTCCAACATTCCCTACACTGCTATAACCATTGACATATATGGAAAATAAAAACATGAATCCTACCTATGATGCTCTAAAACCTAATGGCTGAAATCAATGGTTGCATATTTGATGAAAAATCTTGACATTAGGACTTTTCACTATGGGAGCAATCGTTATCCCTAGCATTAATACTTTTGATTTCAACCATAGTCAACTTCTATGACATTAGGATTCTAGACAATGTGAGTAGTCAAAAACCATGACATCAAGAGTTTAGACTATGGTAGCAGTACACAACCCCTACATCATAATTCTAGACTACAAGAGTAGACAAAAACTTTGAGATTTGCAAGAAGGGGCTACAACCCTGATGTATTTCTCCATTACAAGAAGTATCAATGATACAAACATAAATATTTATTGGTGCTCATATAACCTTAAACCCCACTAAAAAAGGGTCTTACAACCCTTATGTAAGACATTTTAACTATAAGCATATTTTAAAACCCTGACAAGTATATAGAGACTCCCAAACTCTAATGATGGCCATGAGAATGTCAAATTTAAGATGCGAGGCATAACACTATTCATTTTCAAAAAGTGATCATTTTTTGGATGATATCACTCCCCCATAAATCATATCCATCAAAGTGAGGGGGAGAACACCTAAATTTGTTCTTAGTCCTTGGTCATATGGGAGTTAAGCTCTTGGTCACATCCAACCCAAAATTGCTTAACTTTTACTCTAAGAGGGAAAAAGTTTTTTTTTTGGGGAAGTTTCTACTAATTTTTTCAAAGTATTTTCACACCCAAAATTTTTATGCAAAGTGGAGAATTTTTTTTTTTCTAGCAATAAATATCCAAACACACATAAATTTAGCCTTATACTCTTTTTGAGGTGTTATTTTTTTGAAAGTGCAAGTTTTTTTGAGCTCTACATATTAGTGATATTTCGGTGCCTTATAAAGTTAAACATCTATAGATTTGGGGATGTCATATTCCTAGTTTGAAACACAAATAGTTTAGAACATACTTCCTTTATGTACCATGGATCTAAGTTCCATTCCAATTCTTACACCATTAAACTATCATGATTGGAAATTCAAAGTGAAAATCCTATCAAGGAGTAAAGAATTAAACCAAATAATGATGGTTATAGAAAAAAAAAATAACACCTGAAGTAGAGAAGGTGAAGTGGTATAAGAAAATTAATAAATACTATAGTCATATGCATATCCATGTCTCCCAACTTGATCTTTCATATTGAATCTGAAATTCCAAATCAAGTGTGGACCTTATTGGTAAAATATTTGGAAAGTAGGATGTCATGAGGGGTCATTTGGAATGAAAGATGTCATGAGGGATCATGAGTTAGAGAATGAGATCATCAGTTTGAGCCAAAGTGAATTTGATGTGATTTTATACTTCTTCACCAAGTTCAAATCACTCGGGTTACATTTGAAATAGTTTGGCATTGAACAAAGGGATGATCAACTAATTCTTTCCATCCTTATCAAATTAGGTTCCAACCATTTTGTCTATATTTCTACCTTCCATGCAACCAAACATGCCATTGGAGATACATGGACTATGCTATCCATAGATATTTTTATTTGTAACTTGACTTAGGATTAATACAATGTTATTTAAATAAGTACACTAAAGTCATCAAAATCTCATACATTAATTATGAGTCATGACAAAGAGAAGGATTCTAGTAGTAAGGAGAACAAACAAAACAAAAAGGACCTAGAGAAAATAAAGGTTAAAAAATATAATGCTAAGCCAAAAACATTAAAAGATTCATATTTAGAAGGAAAAATCCAAGAAAGAGTGACTCACATGTGGATATTGAAATAAATTTAGACATGATGAATTTAAATGAATGAAAAAGCAGATTGGCAAACCAACAAAAATGTTTGAGAAACATAATATTAGTGTCCCTAATTCTTTAAATCAGATTTCATTAGAATAGGAGTCTTATAAGGCAAAATATATTAATAATGGAAAATATAATGGAAAATAACTTATTATAAATACCTCCCATCCTTTCATATGTGTTATTGATTCTGATGCATCGTACCACATGGCTTCATCACATGACATGTTCTTGTCCTTGGATCCTTATTTTATGCCTTACATTTCATTAGGTGATGATAATTCCATATACGTTAGTGGAATTGTATAATTTTAAGTGATTTATGGGACATTTCATGATGTTTTATGTATTCCCTCATTATCCACTAATATCCTATCTATTTACTATTGAATATTTTGACCAAAAGTCAAAATAAGTCAACCCCCTATGGTTCAAAACTTGTATATAGGTCTATTAGGGTATTATAGGATGTATCATGGTACTAAATTTTTTATTAAATGTGTCATTATATTTTTCATGGTTGTATTTTAGTCCTTTACATCTTATGTCATCCTTAAGGTCACAATTTGAGCCATTTATGAAAGTTGTATAGTTTCCCTTTCTATAAAAGTGTTGCACATGTTTCTCAATTTACCATATGTTATATTATTGTTAGTAATCTAATTTATAAATAAAACACTCATAGGTATTATGTTGAAATTAAGAAAATAATTGAAAAAAGGAGAATTCAGGTAGTTGTACGGCCTATGCAAGTGTTTTAACATGTGTGGAAGGTTTTGAAATGACTCTTAAGATTCCTTGAGTTAAATTATACATTTTTTCAGATTTATAAGTCCTAAAATTTTCCTAAAACTATTTTTCTCCTTCATCACTCTTCTTGGCATGCAAAATTGGTCAACATATTTTCTCATGGTACGACCAGTAAGAGATGAATTGGGTCAAATGCCTCTGATGGATGCTAATACAATTATTCTAATTCCATTTCCTAGTATTATTTCAATGATTGACTAGTTGTGATTTATTAACCATTATTTATAAGTTGGTTGCTCATTTTTGCATGTTTATCCCCACACCCTATAGATTTCCTCTTTGTTTGAGCTAGTCCGTACAAACCACTTGATGAAAGTATTCATAGGATATGTGTCCATATTTATATCATGGTTTCCAATTATTTTTAATATTTAGAGTTGAGTTGAAAATCACAAACACTCCATTCTTCTAGTGGAAGCTCTAATGGAGTTATAGGCATGTTTCATCAATTATAGAGGTTTTCCTTCTTGTAGTGGTTTAGAGAAAAAATTATATGTTATGTTTAATACATATTATATCATAATGGTCACATATCCTTTAAATATTAGTTTCAAAAGGTTTCACATGAAGGTCGTAGTCAAAAAACATTTTAACACAATCAAATTTCTGCATGACTATAATACATGGATAGGAGGCAAGGAACCTTGCATGGCCATGGTGATCAACAATAGGGTTTTCACATAATTAAGATAGATCATAAGGTATAAATAACATATTTGATATATTTAATTATATTTTTAGATTGGTTGAGATAAACAATCCTCTAATGCATACAATTCTACCTTATTTGCTACTGATGTGCACCTACAGGAGGGTTCACAGAGGAGTGGGTGTTTCATGATGTAATTTAAAGCTTATCTAAACCTTTATTGAGTTTTTAATGCATTGAAAGGGTCATAAAAACCATAAAAGTGTCACAATGTAACATGTAGACTTGAATCTATGACTCTTAAGTCAAGAAGGTGGCTTTAAGGATTCATTACCTTAAACTTTCCAAAATAAAGACTTGGACCTTCTATTAATCCTTTTATGATGGAGAATCTTGAGATACAAATAGGTCTAATGATTTCATTATGTAGTCCAAGTATATGGGTAGTAAGATAACATGATAGGATAGTTGTTTGGCCCCAAGAGGTGATGTTATAAGGCTCCTAATTCAAGCAATTTTTCATTGTAGGTTCTCAGTGTTTTCTATAGTATTTTGAACTTTATGACCTTATAGTCCAAGGTGGCATGATAGAAGCATAGATCCATGGTAAGTGACCATATTGAGGTGAAAATGACACAAGTGATACAAATAACATTAAGAGGGGTGGAAATACATGGTTTTGACCTACAACATCACCTATAGGTGTACCCTTTGCCCTCAAAAATGTCACATATAGTCTAACTTTAGGTACCTACAAGATCATGGTATGAAATTAGAGATGAGAACCATAGGAACATGAAAAATTATCACTGATGATTACTTAAAAGACTTATAAGAGACCCTATAGTGTGTAACATAGGGTATATGATTTGAAATTCAATCTATAGGAACTCTTTTACTCTCAGAATAGACATCTATAGTTTGACTATATGGTGAACATGTAAGTTAAACACAATAGTTGGTGTTTTGGTCTCACTTAAGATGTGGAATGGATAAGTCAAACTATGAGATGATCATAAATGAATTCAATAATATCTTGGATTAGGGTATATAGGGTGTAATATAAAAATTTCACCTACAGGCATGCCCTTTTCTTGGTGAGCACACAATCACACAGGTTGACAACTAGGCATGTCCAAGTGGAAGGTATACATTGAAGAACTTGGCAAAGTGTTTGATGATGAACATTTTTTGATTTATTCCATAATAGTGATGTAACCTTAATGAGATATTTATGATATGGAAATAAGGTAGAACTAAGTTCAAGCCTTAACCTATAATCAATACATGAACCTACACATAGTGAGTGTTACAAAAGTTTTCCTTGGGTTTCATGATGTTTGGGGATTCTGAAAGTGTGAAAAAACCTTGAATTTTTTTTATAGAGGGTCCCCATGACTTTAAATATCCTTGTTTTCTTGGGATAATATGGGAAGTACCCTCTATTCTATCTCAGATAGAGGGAACTCCTAAGTAGTAACGTATGTAAGCAAGATATGAGAATGATGAGAGGAAGGTACATAGAGGATTATAACATTGAAATAAAGGTGGGAGGAGTTTATTTAAAAATGGATAAATATGTAAGAGACACTATAGTCATGATAAACCACTCAAAGGTGGTTTTGAGTAATAAAGTACAAATTAGGCCTACTAGGCCTTTACTAGGTCTAAAACCCTAAGGGGTTTTATTCTCACTTTTAACACTAGATTAACATTCCAATACACTTAACCATCTTAAAATGAAGATATAATACTATTTTAAGATATTGGTTTACAAGGGAGATCATGAATGGGTCATTTCTTTGCTTAAGAATAACTTAGGGTACATAGAATTTAGGGAAGAATTTGAGAAGGCATCTTTGGAATCTCATACCCCTACAAATGAATATAATGGAGACCTAAGAATTTATAAGATGATAAATAATGTCCTAAACATACTTTTAGTGATATTTTTTCATAGTTTTAATGTCATACTTTTATGAACAAATGCTAAGGTTCAAAACCAGTTAAAACCCTCCAAAACCCTTGCTAATTACATAATGGGAAAGAAAAAGAATAAAAGGCTTAAAAATGAGTTTTTATTACTTATAAATTTATTTGGACAAGCATAATACTCCCCTAGGCTCCTTCCCATCAAGTTGGCTTGCACCTTATTTGTATAGATAGGGTACAAAATTGGTTTTCTTGATAGATTTTGGTATTTTTAGGTTAAAAGGAGAATTTAAATATTATTATCAATTTGGGAGATAAATTGGGACATAATATAACCCCTCATGTTAATTTCTTGATTCAAATAAACACATAGACACCTTTGTTAGCTCCTTCACTTTAGGTAGTCCAAACTGACATAGTGAATAGAAGGTGATCAACAAGTGAGAAGGTGATAACTCTAATTGGGAGACATTTTAAGGTCTTAATAATTAATTTATGGATATTATGAATCTTTATATGGGTCATAAGACCTCCTACATGTATGTTTTTATAAAATTTAAGGTCACTTGATTGAAAAGTGTGAGGAATGAATTAAAGAAGGATGATGGTGATTATATGTAGAGAGAACACATATCCAAAAGAATAAAAATAATTAAGGACACATAAAATTCATCTTGTAAATTTTTAATAACCCCCCATCATATTTCATGTGTTATTTATTCTTAGTCTTCTATGGAGTGCTAAAGAGAAGCCAATGACGAAGGTAGTTTCAAAGAAGGTGATTGAAGGATCCTACGCTAATTTTGAGGAGTTTTCATGACTTAAAAGGACATTTGTCCAAATAAAAATTTCATGTTATGTTACATAATATACTAATATACAACATATATTACTCTCATGCCTTGAGAAGTGGCATTGTGACCCTTAAGCTCCACTTCTCTCTCTCTCTCCTCTCTCACACTCTATAAGTACTAACCATTTTGGCTCTTGTATGCTAATTCCACACCATGTATGGAGAATCCATACTAGTTTGATGTTATAATTTTCATTTTAATAATATATTAAATATGTTTTTGATTTCACAAACATATTTTCTAAGTGTGTGAAGTGATGAATCGTGAGGTCTAGTGATAAGATTTTATCCTTGCTTCTCCTTAGCCTTTCATGTTTGGTGCAAGAAGTTATCATTATAATATGTCACATGGAGTTTATCTAGTGTTTTTGGATCCCTTCAGTTGTTAAATCTTCCTTAGATTATTCAATATAAAATTTAGTACACTTACTTTGAGTATTCTCATACATATCACCTCCATATTGAAATACTAATGTTAGAACATCTTAGGACTTTGAACCTAGTGTTATAGGTATTATTTCTTAGTGTAAGAGTATGGTGATATTATGGATATATTAATGGTGTATTAACCCATTATAAAATATTTATTTCATGCATATTTCTTCCCCTTTTCACATAATAAATCAATTAGTTTAGGTAATAATGACTTAAAGGTCAATCTAGGGAGCTAACCCTTAAACCTTGAGGTCTACCTCTACTATAGGCAACCCATAGGCCTAGATGTATTCCAATGTTGCCAAAATATTATAGAAAGACTTAAAAAACTCCTCTAGGGTGAAATATTTTATGCCAAAAATTTTGGCATGCCTGATGGGATTATTATCCTAAAGACAAATTATCAAGGTGATTATTGGTCTTGACAACATCAGTTACATATAGTGTGATACTCAACATTTAGAGACTCCATTAAAGGTCAAATCTAGTTTTAAACCATTATTTTTTCATATTATTGTACTCATACTTCATGTTCCTTACTAGGTCATCTTTTATTATATTTTTCAATCCTATCAATCCACCTATTCAACATGAACTTCCTCTTGAAGTTTAACACCTTCAACCTATTCTGCCCTTTAAATAGCAAGAGGAATTTGCTAGCCAAGTATGCCAAGAAAGTGAGATAGAATTTTAAGATAACATGTATAGGAAACATGTATTACTAGTATTTAACAATAAAAATCTAAACCATCTTAACGTCTATGTTGGCATTCTCACTAATTCTATAAAGAGTATTCCTACATTCAATGGTGAAGGCCATATCATTCATATTGAGCACATTTGAGATATATAAAATTTATGTAGTTTTAAAAATGTTACTGAGGTAAACATTTCCATTAGACTCCTTTCAATGTCCTTTAGAGGGAAATCACTTGATTGGTATAGGACTATGACTGGTATTTGCATCATAACTTGGGTGATTTTAGAGTGTTTCTAACATCAATATTTGATGATAAGAGTGACCACACTTCACTCATCCACTAACTTAATGTGATACAAAGATCCCCCAAGAAAAAAATACATGATTTTAATGATAGATTCAAAAATAATTGGTATAGGTTGCCTCCTCCCATGAGACTACTTTCTAGTCTTATGTTCCCTACATACTTGAGAGTCATTGGAATGGACATAGTCATCATGCTATAATCCATGGGTGGTTTCACCTTACTTAAGGCATATGAAATTGCTATTAGAGATAAGATTGACCTCATAAAATATGGGAAGTTACTTCCAAAAGTGTCTATGCCTCTATTCCTCAATACTTTTGCTTCTACTACAAGTGTTTCCCAAGTTCCTAATACAAAAACCAAGACCCTAAAAATATAGATGATGCCATGTATAAAGATGAGATAATTAGTTATTAGAATCTCATATTATACAAGAAATATTTAAAAAAGTTGTGAATCAAAATCCTTATCCCTATCATCATAAATATCATCTTTAATATGTTTAAGGGAGAGGTCAAGGGTAGCCTAATTTTAGTAGGCCTACGAGTGCATACAATCTTACTTCAGTTTCCAATATAAGAGCAATGGTAACAATGCATAGTAATATAATCCAAGGAAAATAATGGAAAAAATTATAATTCATGGATGCCAATGAAATTGGAAAGCAAACTCTAGTTTCTCAAGGAGGAATCACTCCTCTACTATCATTATAAGATGGAGACTTTTGTAAGTAAGTGAAGGGTGGAAGTCTCAAGAGTGAGTTTCACCAATTTCCTAGTTGAAGACACTTATGTTTTCAATCAAGGTAATTCTATTTTATAAAAACTACAGATAAAAGGAAGGATTTTGGAGATGATAATGGTGTTCCTACAAGTTCATCTAATTCTCCTATCAGGAAGCAAGACATGACTACAAAACATGGTAATACCTACTACTCCTACACCTCTTTTAAGTTAGAATGTTGTAAAGCCTGCCTAAAATGCTTTGATACCTCAAGTAAAAAATAATTACTTGACTCCAAGGATTAAATAAAAGGTAATAAATTATTATCTAAACATTATGGATTCATTAAAAAATATTAAGGCATCTATCTCTCTTTGGGATGTCCTTCATATGCCTAGCCAAAAAGAACTCTTGCAAAAATAGTTATCCACCATCTATGCTAGTCATCCATAACCAAGACATGATCATGGTAATTTTTATCTTACTAATTCAATTAATAACACTTTATAACCTTCTATCAAATTTTATAAGCCTCCACCTTTCTACCTGACTCTCATTATGAGTGACAAACTAGTTCACAACGGCATAGTTGATATTGGAGCTAGCACATTAGTGATGCCCAAGGTTGTAACTAATAAATTAGGTATAAATTATGAGATAAATATTAAAGGAGTGATTTATTTATATGTTACACCTTAAAAATCATTAGGATTATTCAATGGTTTCAAGTTTATTTCCATGATCGCCCAAGTTTCTCCATCCTCCAAGACATTATGGTTGTTGACTTGCCTGCCCACTTTTAAATCTGCCTCTCAAGATATTTCATGGCTAAGATAGGAGGATACCTCTCAGTTGATTGGTCCTTATTATCCTTAAAGACAAGATATGGAACAAATATGACCATAATAAATCAACCACTTGATAGCTTCCACATTGAGCCCTATGTAGAAGCAAACTCCAACTTGAATTGTGTCATTAATGAGGAAAAAGAGTCTATTATGGATGATGGTGATTTTTCCAATATTGAAATCATTTATTATTTATTTCTATATGAGTATGGTTCATATGCTTATGAACATGATCCATACACATATTTAAATAAAAATTAACTTGTCACTTATATCATTCATGAAGGATCATGTGAGCAATCTGAGGTAAGCATGGAGCATTATTTCTCACAATATACTAAATGAAATTACTTGATACATGTGTATGATGATGATAACTTCTAGATAATGGTGGATCATTATGGTAAAGATAACAATTTATTTTTTCCTACAATTGATGAGGTAGCACTTAAGGATGATATTCATGACGAAATATATGACCTATGGCAAAGGTTTAATGCCATAAGTAAAGAGTTTGAGTAGCTACGTAAGACCATTACTCCTCTAAATAAGTTTGATTTAGATAAAAAGTTTGATAATGAGACTAAAAAGTGAGATGATGAGTGTCTTATTGAATATGAAAGTGAATGCCTTGATAAGTATGAAGCTGAGTGTCTTAATACTATCAAAGAGTTTGTAGTCATGAAGAAGTCTCATGAATCCAAGGCAAGTATGTTTATGCTTGAATAAGAGTCAAGACCTAAACCTATGTTTGAACCATTTTAAGATGTGTTGAAAAAAAAATAAGATATACTTGATGATCCTCTACATCGAGTACATTATGTCTTAGAGGATGAAAAGTTTGAGGCAACTATCATGCCTTCTAATCTACAATATGAAGAATATCAGTTGGACATGGTAAGAGCCAAGAAGGATTTAGTTCAAAACAAGGTCCTTAGAGGGAAATAAATAACATTGATGAAATCTCAAAGTAGTCAACTTTTAGGCATGAACAAATCCAAGGAGGGTAAGTCTTGTGACTATCAACATGAATAAGTGTTTGATGATGAACATGCCTCACATGATAAATTGCTTTCATGAAACAACAAAGATGCAAGAGGAAAAATATTTGACCCTATTTGAAGCATGGTAAGTTTTCCTCCACCTCAAGTAATGAATTATTGTAAATAATAGGTTAGGTGTGTGTCTTTTTTTTAGTTGTGTGTGTGTGTGTGTGTTTCCTAAGTGTTCTTGAGAACACATGTGTGTTTCCTTTGGTGTGTCTTCTTTTGTGTGTATCTATTTGTTGTTTGGTGTGATTTTAAAGTAAATTGAGTGTCAAACATGTGCATTGGTGAATCTGTGGCCCAGTTGATAGGATTAGGCTACTAGTATTGGTATTGATGGCTTTTCACCCCTAGGAAATTGCCAAGAATGTTGACTATTTTGACCATAAGTTAAAATAAGTCAACCCTTTATAGTTCACAACTTGTATGAGGTCTATTATGGATATTACAGGATGTATCATGGTCCTAAAAAATTTATTTAATGTGTAACTATATTTTTCATGGTCACATTTTAGTCCTTTATGTCTTATGTCATCCTTAAGGTCACTATTTGAGTCATTTATGAATGTTGTATATTTTCTATTGACCAAATTTGACATGCATGTCAAATTAGGGCACCTATAGGTAAAAAATTTAGTTTTATGTTTTTATAGGGGTCTAATATATATGTCTTAATGTTTATTATAGGTAATTTAGTTTGATTTCATGTTTTATTGGCCTTGGTCATTAGTAATTTTAGTCCTTATACCATTTTGAGTCATTTTGAGGTCAAAAGGGGTATTTAATGACTTGTATAGCCTCCTTGGGAATTGTGAAGGTTAAAAAAGGTTATGAAATTCCACATGTGTCCTAATATCTATTAATAAACTATTTATAACTAAAAGTGGTAATTTATTCAAAAGAAAGAGTAGTTTTCTTGGGAAAAGAGAAGAGTTTGGCACTTGTATGACCCATGGGGAAGTATGCCACATGGGATAAGATCATGGAATGTATATTAATATTAATCAAGATCAAATAAATGTTTTACATTTTTGAGATAAAACCATTCCACTCCTTCTTCACCCTTCTAGACACATAGAACCAGTCTTTAGTTTTGTACTTAGTACAGTCAAGAAGAGAAATTATAGGTCAAACACATTTGAGAGGTGCTATTAAAATTATAAACCATAATTTACATAATAATATTTATAATAATGTGATCCTTTTATTTATGAACCATCCTCATGAAGTTGAATATGTTTTTCTACTTGCTAATCTATGCACCCTGCATGTTTTGCTTTAGTTTGGTCATTTTTGTACAATATAATTATTCATATTTATTCCAAATTATTTTTAATTCATCATATAATTATCTCCATGTTTTTTTTATCATTTATAGCTGTTTTTATATGCAATTCATCTTAGGTTGCAAGAAGAAGTACTTTTTTGTGTTACATGCAATTTTTCACCATGTTCAAAAATTTTCATTCTTTGAAAATGGATCCAAGGGGTTATGATAATATAATTATCATGTTTAAAATGTTATTTTTATCTCATTTCATTTCATATTAATTCTTAAAATCAATTCCCATGAGTTTCAATCATGAACACCATACAGTCACCTCTTCACCCATTTTTCACTTGTTACCATGATTAAATCATGTATAATGGAGGTTTATATAGCATACATGGAATTTAAGTATGGGTTCAAGGTGTTAATTAGGATATTTTATCATGAAAATATAGGAAAAACCCAAGTGACATCATAGAAATCATGAGAAGATAGTCAATACAACACTTCTATAGTCACCTGCCATAAATGTACCAATAGGTGCGTTCATGGAGACCAACCACATTAAAAGGGGAGTATCTAAGATAATAAATTAAATGATGGTAATATGAGTCTACTTGAAACATCTGGAAAGGGATAAAACTTAATTAATGTTCATAAACCTTGTATACTATTGGAAGTTTCCTCTTTTCCTGTACATGAAATCTCCACCTATAGGTTGCATCAACAGAGATATGAGGGTCTTTGTATGGAGAGGATTGGAAAGGTTTGAAACCTTATATAAGTTATAGTATGGTTTAAAACATCATGGAATACTCATTTGAGCAATAGCAATAGCAATATCAATAGCAATAGCAATAGCAATAGCAATATCAATATCAATATCAATAACAATAGCAATACTAATACCAATAGCAATAACAATAACAATAACAATAACAATAATAATAGTCTCATAACACCATCAAGATGGGTATATAGTAGAGATATGGGTCCAATGATGCATCAGATAGTTTACTTAATAGAAGTTTGTACATATTTTGCCTCCCACATAGTCTATCTTGGTTTTTTGAGCATTTGGGAGGTAAAATAATATGACAAAGAGCCAAAAATTGGTAAAAATTGTTTATATGAGTTGGATAAGATCCTATAATGATTACCTTGTCTAGGAGAATAGGGAAATTACCTTATGTTCCATCTCAAATAGAGGGTACTTCCCCCATGCATAAACCTTGCAATCTTTATCAAGAGAAGATAAAAGGGTGGACTAAGTGATGGTTTAACCTTAAAAAGGGGTTTAATAAGATGTAACATACATATTAATTCATGTAAAACCAAGTACAAGATAATGAAACCAAATATAATGGTCTAGAGTGCCAAGTATGTAGACAGGACTATTTGAGGCCTATAGCCCAATGGGGGGTCCAACTTCACTTCCATCCCCTAGTGAGATTTATACCCTATCTAACCATATTTATAGTATTAATTTGGATGTGTCTAGGATATTATGATGTAGAATAGATCATAAGGGAGTCATTTTTTGGCTTAAAGGCAATATCAGGCCTGTGTGAATGGAAGAAAGGAATCAAGTAGGTACCTTTGAGTGATCATATCTATCTTGGTGCTTGACATGGGGACTTAATAATAATGGAGGAGTTATATATGGTCCTAGGAAAATATTTTGTGGAATTGAATTGAAAGTTTAACGTGAAACCTTTATGAACAATGCTTAAGAGGTTAAAATAAGCTAAAACCCTTGCTAAACCCTTACAAAGACTCGATTGGAGAAATGAGGATGGGAATCTGCCATAATGGCATATTTTTCCTAGGATTATGATTGTAAATTTTAAATTACTCTTTCAAGATCCTCCCCACACTTTTGAGTTACACAAAATTATATGGATAGGGTACAAAATAAGGTATTTTTTACTATTTTATGTGTTTTACTAGTTACAGAAGGTTCCAAGAGATGAAAATCACATGTAAGGGAATATTAGGACTTAATATAACTCCCCATGTCCTTTTTATTCTAGAACAACTATTAAGTTCCTTAACTAGCTACTTTATCTTAGCCAATCAAAATAGACATAGTGACCAAACTAGTGAGAAGGGTGGAAAACTTCAAGTGAGTTGATTTCAAGGTGTGTCTGATGCCTATAAGGCCATAGAGGGTCTTGAAAAATTTAATTCACTCCCTCTCATGTATTTTTATGGAAAATTTATTCCTTTTTGGAGTCCAAGTGTGTAGGGTGCATGAAAGAAGAGTTTTTTAGACTGTAGATGGTGATTTCTCACTTTTAGATGATTTTAGATGATCAAAACCATAAAAAATACTTAGATAGGCATTTGTTAACACGTTACCTCTCATTCTAGTCATAATATCTATAACTAGTTAGTTTTTGGATGTTCAGATAGATGTGAATCACGAAGGTAGTTTTTTGAGTCAAAATGAGAACTTTCATGCCACTTTGTAAGAGTTTTATGATTTGGAGAGCCACTTGTTCCTTATAACCTTGAATGGTCCATTATACACTCTATTATAGTTCAAAATTAACTCATTTAATTATCTTTAAAATTATATTTATGACCTCTCTCTCTCTCTCTCTCTCTCTCTCTCTCTCTCTCTCTCTCTCTCTCTCTCTCTCTCTCTCTCTCTCTCCTCTCCTCTCTCTCTCTCTCTCTCTCTCTCTCTCTAAACTATCCATTTTGGCCATTGTAACTTATGTTTCACCTGAGTATGGCAAAGCATTGCTCATTTGCATACCATTTGATCAATAAGACTATTGATTTTTACCTCTTCCATAAATGTTCATAGTGTTTTTTAAATGTATGGTGGATATTTATTAGTGAATAATATGTATTACTTATCATGTTGTCTAATTCTTTCACCCCATTTTGCAGTTGAAAAACTTCTTCTTGTAGGACATGTGAAGTGTTCTAGGAAGTGTCGAGGTTGAGTGAGTTAGTCTATTCACTAGTTCCATCCAAGGACTTTTGTCTAGTCCTCCTATCCTAAAAATTAATCCATAACCTCATAATGTAATATTAATGTGATAATTTTTATATTGGAGAAGTCTATGTTTAGTTAGTCTCTTGGTTTCATGTGCAACATGCAACTGGTTGCAAGTCATCAACTTATTTGGTGTATCACCTCTCTTAGGATAGTTTGTTTTAAATTTTATTTCTCCCTTTCCCCTATAAATTTTAGGTGTAGTATTAATCCAAATTGGTACATAAAGGGATATATCCCTATCTAGATATTCATGTCATTCATAGGCTACCCACAAGCCTATAGGTGTTTCAATTGTGTCACTTGGATGAGGAGAGCTAAGACATCTCCTCAATGGGTAAAAATACAAGTGAAAACAATTTCACTTGGTATAAAAGTGTTAAATTTTTTTTCAATGTCCCCTATGTTATATTATTATCATTCATGTTAATCCTAATTGAAAAACTTATAGGTATTACATTGACATCGAGAAAATAGTTGAAAAAAGGAGAATTTGGGCAGTTATATAGCTTATACAAGTGTTTTGACATGTGTGTAAGTTTTTTAAATGAATATTAATATTAAATTAGTTTAATTATATATTTTATCAGATTTTGAAGTCCCAAAATTGGCCTAAAACCATTTTTCTCCTTTGTTTCTCTTCTTGGCATGCAAAATTGGTCAATAAGTTTTGTCATGGTAAAACCAGTAGGAGAGGAATTGAGTCAAATAACTCTGAGGGATGTTAATAAAATTAATATAAATATATTTAATGGTATTATTTTAAGGATTAACTAGTTTTGATTTATGAATCATTGTTTAGAAGTTGATTTCTCCTTTTTGCATGCTTATCCCCACACCCTGTTGGTTTCCTCCTTGTTTTAGATGGTCCATAAAAACCACTTGATAGATGTTTTTATAGGAGACACATACATAATTATATAATGGTTTCCATTCATTTTTCATGTGTATATTTGAGTTAAAAATCACAAATAGTCCATTTTGCTAGTGGAAATTGAAATGGATTTACAAGCATATTTCATCAACTACAGAGGTTTTCCTTATTATAGTGGTTTTAATAAAAAGTGAAAATTTATGTTTCATTATTTTCATATCATAATGTTCACATATCCTTCCAAGCTAGTTTTGAAAGGCTTCACATGAAGTTCATAGTCAAAAGACATGTTAACACATTCAACTTTCTACATGATTGTCCTACATTCTACATGACTGTCCTACACAATCAGGAGGTAAGGAAACCTACATGGCCATGGTGATCAATAGTATGGTTTTAAAATAAATGATATATCTGATAATGTGTAAAAAACACTTTGAGATATCTAATGATAGTTTGAGATTGGTTGAGCTAACCAATTCTCTAATGCATACAATTATACCTTGTCTTCTACTAATGTGCACCTCTAGGTGGTTCATAGAGGAGTGGGTGTTTCATGATGTTGTTTTAAGTTTTTTAAAAACTTCCTTGAGGTATTAATGCATTTATAAGGTCATAAAAACAATAAAAGGGTGAAAATGTAACAATTAGACTTGAATCTATGACTCTTAAGTCAAGGAGGTGGCTTTAAGGATTCCTTACCTTAAACTTTACAAAATAGAGACTTAGCCCTTTTCTTGATCCTTTTATGATGGATCATATTGAGATAAATATTAGTATAATGGTTTCATTATGTAGTATAGGTATAGGGGTAGTAAGATAACATGATAGGATAGGTGTTTGGCCCCAAGAGGTGATGTTAGAAGGATCCCAATCCAAGAAATTCTTCATTACAAGTTCTTAGTGTTTTCTATACTATTTTGAACTTTTGATGACCTTATATTACAAAGTGGCATGATATAAGCATGGATCCATGTTAAGTGACCCTATTGAGGTGAAAATGACACTAGTGATCTAAATAAAATTAAGAGTGGCAGAATTATAGGGTCTTGACCTACATCATCACCTATAAGTGTACTCTTTTCCCTAAAAATGTCACCTACAATTTTGACTGTAGGTACCTACAAGATCATGGTATGAAATTAGAGATGGGAACCCTAAAAATGTAAACAACTTATTAGTGAATATGACTCCAAATACTTAAAATATACCCTATGGTGTGTAACATAGGTTCCAAGAGCTGAAATGCAATCTAAAGGACATCTTTTGCTCTTAAAATAGACATCTACAGTTTGACTATAAGGGGACAATGCAAGTTAAACACAACAGTTGGTGTGTTGGTCTCACTTAAGATGTGGAATGGATAATTATAACTATGAGATGAGCCTAAAGGACTTCAAGAAGATATTGGAGTGAAGGATGCATGGTCTAATACAAAAGGTTCACCTATATGCATGTCCTTTTCTAAGTGAGCACATAATCACACAACTTGACAACTAGGCCTGTCTAAGTGGAAGGTATACATTGAGGAACTAGGAAAAGTGTTTGATGATGAACATGTTTTGAATGAATCCACTATAATTATGTCACCTTCATGATATATTTATGATAAGGAAACAAGGTGGAACCAAGCTCAAGCCTTAACCTATAATCACTACATGAAATTACACATAATGAGTGTTACATAAGTCTGACTTGGGTTTCATAATGTTTGGGAATGCTAAAAGTGTGACCCAAACCTAAAATTTTGTACAGAAGGTTCCCATATCTTACAAGAGCCTGTTATATCCTTTTTTATTAGGATAATAAGGGAAGTACCATCTATTCTATCTCAGATAGAGGGCACTCCTAGGTAGTAAGTTCTGTAAGAAGGACGTGAGAATGATGAGAGGAAGATACATAGAGGCTTAGAAAATAAAAATAAAGGTTAGAGGAGTTGATTTGAACATGGAAAAAAATGTAAGAGACCCTATAGTCATGACAAACCACTCAGAGGTGGTTTTGAGTAACAAACTATAAACTAGGCCTAAATCCCTAAGGTGGTGTAATCTCACTTAAAACACTAGACAAACATTCCAATACACTTGATCATATTTAGAGGAAGATATTAGACTATTTTTATTTATTTATTTGTAGGGGATATCAAAAATTTGTCATTTCTTGGATTATGAATAACTCAGGGTGTAGAAAATGCAGGGAAAAGTTCAAGAAAGAATTTATGGAAGCTCATACTTATAAGGACTATTACCATGGATGCCTGAGAAGTTAGGTAATGTTGAATAAGGATATAAACATGCTTCTAGTGATATTTTTTCATAGATTAAATGTCAAACTTTTATGAACAAATGTTAAGGGTCAAAACCACTTAAAACCATCTAAAACCCTTTCTAATGACCTGATGGGAAAGATAAAAAATAAAAGGAATACAAATGATTTTTTATGACTTATAAATTTATTTGGACTTGTATAAGACGCCCCCAAGATCCTTCCCATCAAGTTATATTGCATTGTATTTATACGGATGGGGTACAAAACTAGTTTTCTTGATAGATTTTGTTATTTTACATGTTTAAAGGAAAATTGAAAGATAAATATCCATTTATGATATCAAGTGGGACCTATTTAACCCATCATGTTAATTTATTACTTTAGATAAACACATAGACACCTCTGCTAGCTCCTTCACTTTAAGCAGTCTAAACTAGCATAGTGAATAGAAGGTGATCACCAAATGAGAAGGTGATAACTCTAATTGGGAGGCCTTTTAAGGTCTTCCTAATGGATTTATGGATATTATGACTCTTAATAGGTGTCATATCACCTCATACATGGATTTTTTTGTAAAACTGAAGGCCACTAGAATGATAAGTGTGAGGAATGAGTGAAAGAAGGATGATGATGATTGTAGGAAGTGAGAACACTTGTCCAAAATAATACCAATGATTAGGGACACAAAAAATGATTGTTATAACTTTTTATTAAATCCCCCAATATAAGTCACACTTTTTATCTATTCCTAGTCTAATTTGGAGCCCTCAATAGAAACTGATGATGACGGTAGTTTCAAAGAAGGTGATTGAAGGGTCATACACCCATTTTGAGGAGTTTCTATGCCTTGGAAGGAAATTTTTACAAAGATACATTTAATGGTATATTAAATAAATTAATACTTTGTAATATAACTTATTCACATGCCTTAACAAGTGGCATTATGACCCTTAAGCTCCACTTTTCTCTCTCCTCTCTCAGACTCTATAAGTACTAGCCATTTTAGCTCTTGTATGTTAATTCCACACCATATATGGTGAATCCCTACTATTTTGATGTTACAATTTACCTTTGAATAATAAATCAAATTTGGTTTTGAGTTCACTAACATCTTTTCTAAGTGTGTGAAGTGATGAATGGTGAGGTCTAGTGATAAGCTTTTATCCTTGCTTTTCCTTATCCTTTCATATTTGGTGCAAGAAGTTCTCATTATAATAGGTCATATGGAGTGAGGATAGTGTTTTTTTATCCATTAAAGTGTGAAATTTTCCTTAGAGTCTTCAATCTAACCTTTGTTCCACTTACCTTGAGTAGTCTCATACAGGTCACCTCCATATTGTTATACTAATGTTAGAACATCTTAGGACTTCGAAACTAGTGTTGTAGGTATTATTTCTTAGTGTAAGAGCATGAAAATATTTTGGAGATATTAATGGTGTATCAACCCATTATAATATATTTAATTAATTCATATTTATTCTCATTTTAACACAAGCAATTAGTTAGTGTGGGCAATAAGCACTTAAAGGTCTATCCAGTGAGCTAGCCATTAAACCTATAGGTCTACCTCTACTATAGGAAACCCATAGGCCAAGAGGTATTCCAATGTTGCCAAAATATTAGAGTAGGATTTTAAAAACTCATATAGAGTGAAATATTTGGTTCCAACATTTACCAAATCACACAAATTAGTTCAAGCAAGAGATTTGAGTTCATAACGAATTCAATAGTTATTAGGGAAGCAAGTTATGAATCTGTTATTGTACTTGGGAAATTAGATCACCAATCATGATTTTATACTTTATAAAAATTTTCACCTAATCAAATCTCCATTATACTACTTACTCATTCATATGGGTTGAGTAAATTATGACATGAGAGATTTGGCAATCTCAACTATCGTTACTTAGTGCAACTTAGTTGTCATGACATTGTTTCAGGGTTCTCATGAGTCAAGTTTTCTGATGGAGTTTTCTAAGGTTTCATACATAGTAAGCATCCTAAGGATAAGTATGATAAGGTAAAATCATATAGAGATGAAAAAATATTGGATATTTTCCATAGTGCCATTATTGGCCCATTTCCAAAACCTTCATTCAATAAGACTAAATACATGATTTATTTCATCAATGACTATTCAAGGTCTACTTGGGTGTGATTTATTAAGTATAATTCTGAGGTATTTATCATTTTAATTACTTCAAGGTTATTTTTAGATAAATAATCAGGTAAATCCATAAATATTTTGCATATCGATAATGGTGGTGAGTATGTCAATAACTATTTTGAGTAATTTTGTACATCATGTGGGATTGAACTACAATGTATAGTTCCATATAGTCCTTAGTATAATGGTGTTATAGAGTGCAAGATCAGGTCCTAGAAGGAAATTTATAGTTATATGATACCCTCCAAGTATGTTTCACCTTGATATTAGGTTACAGTCATCAACTTTGCATGTTATATCCAAAATTGAGTTCCTCATAAAAAATTGAAGGAAGTTACTCCTTTTGAAGCTTAGAGCAATCAAAAACCCATAATGAATCACTTATGATTGTTTAGTTCTTCTACTATGGCTCACATTCCCAAGAAGAAACATAAGTAAATGTAACCTCAAATTTAGCCTTGCTTATTTTTTGGATATATTGAGGGTGTTAAGGGATATATGATGCTCCATCCCAGCACTTATGAGTTTCCCATTAAGAGGAATATCTTTTTTTAATAGGGTCATTTAGAATCAATAATTTTGACCTCTCCCCCTTACTTAGACACATTAGTATTTGATGATTCATATCCACTTAATTGGCTTCCTGATGATCCAAATTATTATTCTAGTTTTGATTATGAGAGTAGTGATGAGGATTCCCATCCTCTTCCTAGAATATATTTAGAGGATGAGGAATATCCTCATACCTCTCCAAGAACTAGTTTAATTTGGGCTAAATACACTACAAAGTAATAGGCAATGGTTTGAAGATCAATTATACAATAGGTAAACTCGTTAATAAATATAGGATGCCCCACATGATTTCATTGCATCTGCTTTTGACCCATAATCATTTCATGATGCATCAAACACTCATGAGTGGGATAATGATATTGAAGAGGAATATCATTCCTTGTAGAGTAAAAACACTTGAGATTTAGTCCCTCTTCCTATAGTAAAAAAAACTTGTTTGATGTAGGTGGATCTACTAAACACAATATTCATTAGATGAGTTTTTAAACAAGTTCAAAGCATGTTTGGTATCAAAGGGGTTTTCTTAGGTTCCTGGAATTGACTATATCAATACATTTTCCCTACTTTCAAAAATTAATTCAATCTGACTCACTCTCACCAATATTTTAACACATCATTGGGATATTCATTATGTTGTCCCCAAAAATAGACTTCTCATTTTTTGGGATAACATGTGAACTATTTTGGTTCCTCAGACCAAAATAATCTCTTCCCTTCTTGAAATTTATTCTAAGCATTCAAATTCCTCATTTTTCAAGCTTCTCAAAAATCTACAGACTCTACAAACTTGAATCTATGGACTCTGCAAACTTGAATCTATGGACTCTATAGGCTTAAATCTATAGACTTGTAGGAAGAAAATCTACAGACTTTGTAGGAAGAAAATATACAGACTCTTCAAGCCAAGTTCTATGGGCTTCATAGGTTGATTTCTATGGACTCTGTAGGAAAGAAGCAAGCTTTCAACACTTAGGTGATTTCAAAGTTGGTTCAATGACAAGGCTCAACCAAAAGATTTCATCAGAAAGCTTCTAAGCAAGGATTGAACCATTGAACCTTGAACCATTTTGGTTCAACGAGTTCAATGGGTTCAAGGGTTCAACATCAGCAACAAGAGTTAAGTGTATTTATCAAGATTCAAAGTTCAATCGCTTCAAGGTTCAACAGCTTCAAACACTTATCAAAGAGAAGAAGGTTTGAACTATTGAACCATTGAACCACTTTGGTTCAAAGGTTCAGTGGGTTTAATGGTTCAACAGGTTCAATGACCAAATGGTTCAACGCGTTTGGTTCAAAGAGATCAAAAGGACTTAGCCAAATTAAAAGAATGAACTGATTGAACCATTGAACCTTGAACCAAAGGGTTTAATGAGTTCATAGGTTCAAAGGTTTAACTAGTACAATGAAGATAAAAGAGCTTAGAAAGAACAAGGAAGTGACAGACTAGTGGTTCAATAGGTTTAAAGGCTTCTACAGGTAGGTTCAATCAAAAGAACAAGTTTTTGAGGCTTGAACCATTGAACTGTTGAACCACTTTGGTTTAAAGGTTTAATAGGTTCAATATTCAATAGGTTCAATGGGTTTAATGAGGCTTGTTTCAAAGAATCTTGGTTCAAGTAGTCAATAGAAACAAGGGAATGAACCATTGAACCATTGAACCAAAGTTGGTTCAATCGATCAGTTCAAGCGACAAGTTCAAAGGAGTGCCCCAAGTGTCAAAGACATAAGTGCCCTTACAGAGGGAATTTCTATGGTAAAAGTGACTAAGGAAACAAAAAACTTAACAAAACTTAATGAATGCTACCAAGTGTCATCTTTCGAGCCTCATGTCACTTTGTTTCTAAGAGCAGCGGATGCTGCCACGTGTCATAATTTGAAATTCACATAAAATTAACCAAGGAAAATTTCCAAGGGACAAACATCCCTTGCAGAGGACACTCAAAAACTGAAGTGAACCATTGCAAAATCTTGAAAGGCTAATTCAAAGCTCAAAAAACCCTTACGAAGGGCAGAAAGGGGGAAAATGGACCAATTCAAAGGCCAAAAGAGCAAAGGGATTTCTTTCAAAAAAGTTTCCCTGGAAAAATAGATAAAGTGAATTCCTTTGAGAAAATGAACAAGGAAAAAGACAAAGTGAAATCCTCCAGATAATTTTTTTGAAGGAGTTCACCCGAAAAACAAAGCAAAGCCTAGTAGAAAGACAAGGCAAGGAAGATTTCCTTCAGACAAATTGCCTGAAGGAATTCCTTCGGACATTTTGTCTGAAGGAAATAAAAGATAAATCCCACCAAAAAAAAGAATCCTGAAGGCCATCTGAAGACCACTCAAAGGGTAAATACCCTTGCGGGGGGCTCTTCTCGACCCAAAATGAATCATTTCTCAAGGCCTCGAAGGGCAAGTCCCCTCTGGGAAAGATCAAATGACAAAGCTGAAGGAATTGCTGAGGAAAGTGACATGCCCACAGATGTCAAAGTCACAACAATGAAATATCCATTGATCCTTGAAGGTTTAAGCATGGACCCAAATGCATTCAAAGGCTTTAAGGCTAAGGCTAAAAGGAAGAATTATTGAGAAGAACGTAAAGAGCAGGAATGACTAGAAACATTTATGCATCAGATATGTTTCTAGAAGTAGACCACCAGGTGGATATTGAAAGATGCAAAATTTTAATAGCATGACCCATTTCTCTGCATTGAGAAAAGAAAATGGGTAAATACCCCTAAATTCTAGCATGTTTTATTAACAAAATTCAATGTAACATGATGCATTACTATTCCCAAGTCCTTCTTGAAGAGGCTATATAAAGGACTCTCTTGTTATTGTGGAGGGCTATCTCTCTCTCTGATTATCAGAAATAAAACTCTGCCCAAATTAAAAGGCATTATTAAGATTTTGAGCTCAGATTGTTGATCATATTTTGTTATTGGAATAAGAAAGCAAGTGACTTTTTAGACTTTTTGTTGTGATATCTTTGTTGTTGGGGAAACTATTCTTATGTCTTTTTCCCTAATATATTTTCTATTCCTTTAATTCAATAAGCAAAATTATTAAAAGTGGTTAGGAAGGCATCTTGAAGCCAACTGTGGAGATACTTTATGCCCCCATAATTGCCTTTAGTGTGTTTTCTTTTTGTTTTTGTGTAAAGGATCTTGGGATGACTTTGTGCCCTCATTGTCCTTCGTATCTCACTCTTGAGCAATTCAGGTGGAGACTTTGTGCTACATCTCAATTTGTTGGTTATTATGACCTTGGTTATATTTTACAATTACTACCAAGAAGATTCTTGTGGTTTGTTGAATAGTACTTCTAAAAGAAGAGGAGTGCTTTCTATCATTATCCCTAAGACTTCTCCTTTGATTTTCATGCATCATCTCTAAAAAAAGAGAGATGGATGATCTATCTTAACCTTGAGTATTATATATATATATATGTATATATATATATATATAACATATCTATAAGGAACCTTTCCTTGATGAGAGGAGAGATTAGTCCCCTTTTGATGTGGTAAACCTACACATTTGGCCGACCAATCTTCCTACTTTAGATGATTAGACCTATTTTGTTTATCAGTATGCTGATCGACAAAATATTCAACCAACATTTTTTGGCCACTCGGCTGGGGATATAGTTATGTGCATTCTAAAACCTCAAGTTTTAGATGAAATTAGTCTCTATCATTATCCATTATAGACTCCATTCCATTTTTGTTTTTTACCCATTATTATTATAACCTTACCATTCACCTCCACACTAATTGTGAAAGAATGCGCAATTTAAAGCCTCAAGCTTTAAACTAAAGCAAGGTCAATTCTTTTCCATTTTTGTTTCACAATCTGGTAGATTCAAGGTATACATGAAGCCAAAGGGCTAAAGGTATTTTTGACCCTATATTCAAGTTGGTATAACAAAGTAATTTTGATCCGTTTCCTTCACCATCTCACCTCCAAAAAACCAAGATCTTTCCTCCTACTAAAGTTAAACCTCCATTGCCAAACGAAGTATCCACTTATACTATTGATAAAGCTTTGCCAATAATTACCCCTCTGAGATTTATTATTCCTCCTTTTCATAGTCATATAATGGCAGTTCACGGCCCCTGGGGTAATTCTTTTAATCCTCTTAATCTTACTCCACCTCTACATGAGCTTCCACACAGTTTAAGGAAGAATTTACCCAAATTCTATGGTGATGGAAAAGTTCATCCTGATGAACACATTACAGCCTTCAGCATAGCCTGTGACATAATTGGAGTAGAATTTGAAGATGTAATAGTCATGCTATTTATAGAAACAATACAAGGTGCTATTACAGACTGGTTTTATCATCTATAGGCTCGATAGGTAACTGATTGGAATACCCTCAGAGCTAAGTTTGAAGCTAGATTCAAACTTGCAGAAGATGCACATGCACTTCTGGCTCAAATTACATAGATGAATAAAGAAGCTCATGAACCAATGAGTGACTTCATAACCAAGTTTGACAAACTAAGGAACACAATTCCTATAATTACTCGACTTACAGCTGAGAATCTCAAATGCTTCTTCATTAATTCTTAGTTACCTAAAGTAATTTTTCTTTTGAGATGTGTTGGTCAAATATATCTTACTGCAACTCAACATTTGGCCACTGAGGTAGAATATGATGTCATCTTAGCATGGAATATAAGAAGAGATCCAAATAGAAATAGACGTTCATCATCTTCTAAATATTCATCTACATGCACCATGGAACCAATGGTGCAGAAGTTGGCAAATGAGTTGCTTGCTCTCAAAAAGCAAATGGCACAAGGAATGTCTTCTACTCCTTCATTGAGTCAAGAAAATGACACTGATCTCCTTATAGAAAATCAAGAAGAATCAGTTGGAGACTCCCACATTAGTTTCCTGAACTACTAGGATGAACCTAGAAGCAAAAGAGAAGCTTTTGATGGATCATATGTAGTGTTTACCAGGTCCAAGAACCAATCAGTCCAGAAAGTTGATAAAGGTAAGATAGAGGAGCCACCTCAACCAACAATTACAATTTCTAAGCGTGGAACCACACTGCCTTTCCATTCAAAGGATTTGGTGATCACCCAAAAGACAAGTACATCAATTTCACCTTCACCTTCTACTTCAATTTCGTAAACCAGCCCTCTTCCCATCCCTCCTAAAACTTAGAAGATTGAAATACCTTCCTCTATACCTAGCTCAATTCAACCATTTGACATAATCAATCATGTCAAAAAGACAAAAATACAAATGTCTGAATTTGAATATTTACATTCCAATCTTGATCAATTGGATAATTTAGTCCAATGTGTCAAGAACCAAACTATCTTTATAGGATAGAAAGCTAAAAAAGTAACTCCTAATTCCCCAAAGAACATGCCCATTTCTAATAATCTTGTCATTACTCCTCCACCTACCCCTAGGAAAATAGAACCTTTCTATGTTTCCCTATTAATAAATGGTCACAAGCTAAGTAATTGTATTATAGACTCAGGTGCATCTGATAATGTCATGCCTACTAAAGCAGCTGAATCTCTTGGCCTCAGACTAACCAAGACATTTGGGAGATGTTTCTCCATGAAAAATATGCAAGTACCATTGTTGGGGTAAATCAAATATGGCTAATTTGCATTCACAATGTTTCTAGACAAGAGAATCAAGATGATTGTCTTGGTGGCTGACATCCCAACATCCTATGGCATTTTTCTTGGATGAAATTTTGGCAAAGATGTGGGAGGAGAACTAAGCATGAACCTGTCTGAGGCAAGAATCCCTGTCAAAGGCATAATGAAGAGGTTGCTCCCTGAAAAGGAGGCAAAATATGTGGTCACCCAAACATCAGCCCCTGAAGCTCAAATTCTTTTTAAATCCTTAGGTATGGGTAACTACTTTCTATCTACAGACGTAGGGCATGAAATATTTGATAAAATTCTTGAAAGTGTCAACCCAAAAATTAGTTCAAATGGAATAGTAGAAGAACTAGTAGGTTGTAATATAAATGAAAAAGGACCCTCCCTCTCTAATGAAGGAAAGTCTAAAGAAAAATTAGTATCTGATGTGGTATGGACTCTAGAATTTGATGGCCGTTGTTCCTCTACCGGTTTGGGAGCTGAAATTGTGTTGATATCTCCTCAAGGAGATATGTTTCCTTCATCTTACAAATTAAAATTTAGCAACACTAATAATACAGCTAAATATGAATCTCTATTGCTTGGATTGAAGGTTGCTCAAGACAAAAGCATCAAGTTTCTTCATGCCAAAGGGGATGTTGAATTAGTGGTTTGTCAAGTGAGAAACTTATACCAAACCAATAATGAAAGATTACGCCACTATCGTAACCTAGTTTGGGACCAAATTGAAAGCTTTGATGCTTTCAATATTTCTACCATACCTAGGGAATCTAATGACAGAGCTGGTGCACTTGCCATTTTAAGAACTCTTTTAGTTCCCCACTCAGATTTCAAAGAAGACAGGTATACTATTGAGCTAGTATGTAGACCAAGTGTTCTTGACAATGTTGATCATTGGCAAGTATTCAATGATGATCATCAAATCATTGCCTTCTTAGAATGAAAAGACAATTTCAAACAACTACATTTTGAAGGTAGTGAATCTCAAAAGTATGAATCAACCTCTTAATCTAGTTCAAATATAAATGAAGAATTCTTACAGCTAAAAGGAAATAAAATTACCAAAGGCCTAGTTTCTCTTGAGAAACTATTTGACAAGCATGATAGATTCATCAAACAATAGCAAATAGATTCAAGTTTTTCTCATAGATTCGATCAAGTAAATCTAACTACTAAAGAAAATCCCAAGATGGTTAACATTGGTAAGTGTTGCACCCCTAAAGAAAGATTCAAGTTCACCACTTTACTCCATCAATATATGGATGTGTTAGCATATTATTATGATGACCTGAAGTCTCTCAGACCTGATGAAGTCTACCATGACATTCCTCTTAAGGCTGACTCAATGCCCTATAAGAAAAAATATAGACAGTACAATCTAAAAATATTAGGTACTATTCTATCTAAGATACAAAAAATGTTAATTGTTAGAATCATCTTTCCAATCCATCATTCCACATGGATTGCAAACATATTGCCTATAAGCAAGAAGAGTGGAAAAATTCACATTTGTGTAGATTTCAAGAATCTAAATCAATCATCTTTGAAAGATAATTACCCTTTGCCAATTATGGATCAAGTGCTTCAAATAGTGACAGGTTTAGAGATGTTATCAATGCTAGATGGCTTCTCAGGATATAATCAAGCTGAAGTTGGTGAAGTAGACCAACACAAGACTGCATTCACCACACCTTGGGGTACATGTGCATATAGAAAAATGCCTTTTGGCTTGATAAATACTAGTGCCACCTTTCAGAGAGCAATGGACCTAGATTTCAAAGATGATATGGGTAAATTCATAGTGGTATACCTTGATTACTTAACCATCTTTTCAAAGCACTGTTCTAATCATGTACGCCACTTACAAAAAATGCTAGAGCACTACCACCAGAATGGTATTTCCTTGAACTCCAAGAAGTCTAATTTTGGAGTAATAGAGGGGAAACTCCTTGGACACATTATGTCTAAAGAAGACATAAATATTGACTCAAATAGAGTCAAGTCTATTCAAGAGCTTAATTTTCCTACAAGTAAAAATGTTGTTCACTCTTTCTTCAAAAAGGTGAATTTCTTATGGAGGTTCATCCCCAAATTTACTAAGAAGACTAGACACATTGTGAACATAACGAAAGGGAAAACCACCTTTAGTTGGACTAAAGAAGGCAAGTCAACATTTCAAAATATCAAGACTACCATTGCCCATGCCCCTACCTTGGTTTGTCTAGATTACAACAAAGATTTCATCATATACAATTATGCTTCTAAACACACGATTTCAGTAATTCTTGTTCAATAAGATAAGGAAGGTATGGAATCTCCTATTTATTTCATGAGTTTCCCTCTCAAAACCCATGAGATAAAGTATTCAAATGTAGAGAAGCATGCTTATGTAATGGTGAAAGTAGTCAATCATTTCTTCTTTTATATCTTGAATTCACACACTACTACCTTAGTTCCTGACACTACAGTCAAGTCCATATCAACTCAGTAGGAGTTTGGCACAAAAAGAGGCAATTAGATTACAAAGATCTAAGAGTTTGATCTAGACATCAAGCCAACAAAGCTGGTCAGAGGAAAAGGCCTATGCCAATTAATTGCTGACGAGCCAAAAGATACACAACATGTAGAAGTTGAAGTGGAAGACACACCAACAGTCCTTTTTTGTCTCCACTACCAATGAGTGGTATTTAGGTATTGCTCATTTCTTTACTTATGGTGAATGTCTTGCTCATTTGTCTTATAAAGAAAGGAGGACTATCAAGTTGAAAGCTTCCAATTTTGTCCTTTGGGACAACGGCTTGTACAAGAGAAGCATAGATGGAGTATTTCTTTGCTGTGTAGATAAAGAGAAACAAAGACAACTTTGAAATCCTTCCATAATCTAGCTTGTGGAGGACATTTTTCTGCTCTTTTAACTGCTCACAAGATTCTCTGAGCCAAGTATTACTGGCTAACTCTTTTCCAAGATGCATATAAGTGGGTGAGAAAATGTGAACTTTACCAGTAATTTGTTAGAAGACCCAAATTAGTTGCCTTGCCTCTCAATCTAGTGATCATAGAAGAACCTTTCCAGTAATGGGGGATTGATTTTATTAGGACTATAAGCCCATCTTCAAGTGTTGGACATGATTATGTCATTACAACAACTGACTATTTCACCAAGTGGGTAGAAGTAATCCCAACTAAGCATGTTACTTCAAAAGTTGTATGCAATTTCCTCAAGGAGAATATCATTTCTAGGTTTGGAGTTCCAACCAAAATTGTTAATGATAATGTAGCTTATTTCACCTCCTAAGAGATTACATAATTATATTTCCATTATGGAGTTACACTCTCCCATTCTTCTAATTATTTTCCACAAGGGAATGGACAAGCTGAATCAAGCAATAAGAACCTAGTAACTATCATCAAGAAGCTAGTAGATGACAATCAAAGGACATGGCATAAAGCATTGTTTGATGCTCTATGGGTAGACAAAATTACACCAAAGAGGGCAATTGGTATGTCTCCTTTTTAACTTCTTTATGGTATCAATGCCAAAATACCAATCACTTTAGAATTGCCAGCCTTGAAATTGGCAAAGGCAATTGAAGATCAGACATATGAAATCTCTCTTGATAAGAGAATCATGTGCCTGACTGAGTTGGATGAATACATAACCATGGTGGTGGACTGAATTGCTGCTCATCAAAGTCTGGTAAAGAAACTCTTTGACCAAAAGGCCAAAAATTATGATTTCCAGATTAGGGATCAAGTCCTGTTGTGGGACAAAAGGAGAGAACCAAAAGGGATGCATGGAAATTTTGACTCCGTTTGGAGAGGCCCATTTATAATTCATCAACACAATGGTGAAAATAGATTTCTATTGAAATATTAATATGGCACACTCTTCTCTCTGCCTCACAATGGGTAACATCTAAAACACTTCAACTCTTAAAGTATCAGATCATTGCATCTGTACATATGTATATTTGTATAGTTTTTAATTATATTTTGTTTTGTTTGTTTCCATTTTTGATGCCTTCCATTTCTGGGTAACATGACTCCATATCCCAATGGTACACATGAAGACACTGGAGATTCTAGATTCTACTCCCTTCAATTCTTTTTTACAATTGATAGAAGTTCCCCAACTAGAGTCAGTTGTTTTCCCCCAAAATAGACTTCTCATATTTTCGGACAACATGTGAACTATTTTGGTTCCTTAGACCAAACTAATCTCTTCCTTTCTCAAAATTTATTTTAATCATTCAAATTCCTCATTTTTCAAGCTTCTCAAAAATCTACGGACTCTACAGGCTTGAATCTATGGACTCTACAGGCTTGAATCTATGGACTCTACAGGCTTGAATCTACGGACTCTATAGGAAGAAAATCTATGAAATCTGTAGGAATAAAATCTATGGACTCTTCAATCCCAGTTCTATGGGCTTCACAGGTTGATTTCTACAGACTCTATAGGAAAGAAGCAAGCTCTCAACACTTAGGTAATTTCAAAGTTGGTTCAATGATAAGGCTCAACCAAAAGAGTACATCGACAAGCTTCCTAGCAAGGATTGAACCATTGAATCATTGAACCTTGAACCATTTTGGTTCAATGAGTTTAATGGGTTTAAGGTTTCAACATCAGCAATGAGAGTTAAGCACATTTGTCAAGGTTCAAAGTTCAATCGCTTTAAGGTTCAATGGCTTCAAAACACTTATCAAAGAGAAGAAGGCTTAAACCATTGAACCATTGAACCACTTTGGTTCAAAGGTTTAATGGGTTCAATGGTTCAACATGTTTAATGACCAAATGGTTCAACGTGTTTGGTTCAAAAATATCAAAAGGACTTAGCCAAATAAAAAGAATGAACTGATTGAACCATTGAACCTTGAACCAAAGGGTTCAACGAGTTGACATGTTCAAAGGTTCAACTAGTACAATGAAGATCAGAGAGCTTAGAAAGAACAAGGAAGTGATAGACTAATGGTTCAACAAGTTCAAAGGCTTCTATAGGCAGGTTCAATCAAAAGAACAAGACTTCGAGGCTTGAACCATTAAATCATTAAACCATTGAACCACTTTGGTTCAAAGGTTCAATGGGTTCAAGGTTTAATAGGTTTAATGGGTTCAATGAGGCTTGTTTCAAAGAATCTTGGTTCAAGAGGTCAATAGAAATAAGGGAATGAACCATTGAACCAAAGTTGGTTCAATCGATCAGTTCAAGTGACAAGTTTAAAGGAGTTCCCCAAGTGTCAAAGACATAAGTTCCCTTGCGGAGGGCATTTCCATGGCAAAAGTGACTAAGGAAATGAAAACCTTGATAGAACTCAATGGAAGCTACCAAGTGTCATCTTTCAAGCCTCATTTCACTTTGTTTCTAAGAGTAGCAGATGCTGCCACATGTCACAATTTGTAATTCACATAAAATTGACTAAGGCAAATTTCCAAGGGACAAATAGCCATTGCAAAGGACACTCAAAAGCCAAAGTGAAATGTTGTAAAAGACTAAAAGGCTATTTTAGAGCTCAAATAGCCATTGTAGAGGGAAGAAAGGGGGAAAATGGACCAATTCAAAGGCCAAAAGAGCAAAGGGATTTCCTTCAGAAAAGTTCCCCTGGCAAAACAGACAAAGTGAATTCCTTTGGGAAAATGAACAAGGCAAAGGACAAAGAAAAATCCTATGGGAAATTTGTTTGAATGAATTCACCCAAAAAACAAACCAAAGCCTAGTGGAAAGACAAGGCAAGGAAGATTTCCTTTGGACAAATTTCCCGCAGGAATTCCTTTAGACATTTTGTCCAAAAGAAATAAAGGATAAAGCCTACCAAAAAAAAAGAAGCCCAAAGTCCATCTGAAGACTGCCCAAAGGGCAGATACCCTTGCAAGGGGCTCTTCCCAACCCAAAGTGGACCATTTCTCAAGACCTCGAAGGGCAGGTCCCCTCTGAGAAAGATCAAATGACAAAGCTAAAGGAATTGCTGAGGAAAGTGATGTGCCCATAGATGTCAAAGTTGCAACAATGAAATAGCCATTGATCCTTGAAGGTTTTACTGTAGACTCTAATTCATTCAAAGGATTTAAGGCCAATCCCAAAAGGAAGAACTATTAAAAAGAGTGTAAAGAGCAAGAATGACCAGAAACATTTGTGCATCAGATATGTTTCTAGAAGTAGACCGCTAGGTGGATATTGGAAGATGCAAAATTTCAATAGCGTGACCTATTTCTATGCATTAAGAAAACCAAATGGGTAAATTCCCTTAAATTACAACATGTCTTCTTAACAAAATTCAATGCAACATGATGCATTACTATTCCCAAGTCCTTCTTGAAGAGGATATATAAAGGACTCTCTTGTTATTGTGGAGGGCTATCTCTCTCTCTGATTATCAGAAACAAAACTCTACCCAAATTGAAAGGCATTACTAAGATTTTGAGCTTAGATTGTTGATCATATTTTGTTATTGGAATAAGAAAGCAAGTGACTTTTTATACTTTGTGTTGTGATATCTATGTTGTTGGGGAAATTGTTCTTATGTCTTTTTCCTTAATATATTTTCTGTTCCTTTAATTCAATAAGTAAAATTAGTGAAAGTAGTTAGGAAGGCATCCTAAAGCCAACTGTGGAGAGACTTTGTGCCCCCACAATTGCCTCTAGTGTGTTTTCTTTTTGTTTTTGTGTAAAGGACCTTGGGATGAATTTTTGTCCTCATTGTCCTTCATATCTCACTCTTGGGAAATTCAAGTGGAGACTTTGTGCTACATCTCAATTTGTTGGTTACTATGACCTTGGTTACATTTTTCAATTACTACTAGGAATATTCTTGTGGTTTTTTGAATAGTACTTCTGAAAGAAGAGGAGTCCTTTCTATCATTATCCCTAAGATTTCTCCTTTGATTTGCATGCATCATCTCTGAAAAAAGAGAGATGGATGATTTATCTTACCCTTGAGTATTATTTTCTATATATATATATATATATATATATATATATATATATATATATATATATAGCATATCTATAAGGAACCTCCCCTTGATGAGAGGAGAGATTAGTCCCCTTTTGATGTGGTAAACCTACACATTTGGCTGACCAATCTTCCTACTTTGGATGATCAGACCTATTTTGTTTATCAGTATGTTGATTGATAAAATATTCAACCAACACATTAGATGGATGTGAAGAGTTACTTTCTTCATGGTGGCCACAAAGAGGAAATATACATGGAGCAACCATAAGGATTTATGGAAGATTCCTCTTTAGCTTAAAAACTTTGGAAATCTATTTATTGCCTCAAATAAGCTCTTTGATAATAGTATGCCAATATGGACTCCTTTGTTATTTTGGTTGGGTTTACTAGATGTCATTATGATCTTAATTTCTACATATTATGGCATGATTATTCATTATTGATTTTGGTTCTTTTCTTGGATTACCTATTACTCATATGGAGTTTTTCATCCACTATTATAGTAGACAAAATTGCTTTGTTTAATAGGTTCTCAATGAATAACTTGGGCTTGTTGAAATACTTCCTTGGGATTGAATTTCATAGCTTGAATTTTGCATAATTATTACACAATCCAAGTATTCTCTTAATTTTCTTTCATGGTTTAACATGGATGACTATAAACATGATCTAATTCCTTTTTGATCGGTGTGAATCTTGAGGTTGATTGTCCATCTCCTTTGGTTGATGAAACCTCATAGAGATAACTTATTGGTAGTACCATATATCTTACACACATTAGACATGATATTTCAAATGTAGTGGGAATGGTCTCTAGATTCATGTAGGAACCACATGAGTTACACTGGAAAGTAGATATATGGATTATACACTACATTTAGGGTACTTATAGTTTTGGGATTCACTATGGAGTGAGTAATAGAATCAATTTAATTAGTTATGCAAATTCAGATTGGTCTGATGATATTTAGAATCATAAGTCTACTTTAGGCTATAGTTTCTCCCTCAGTTTAGGTTTGATTAGTTGGTCAATAAAGAAGTAGAATGTTATTTCTTTATCTTTTACAAAGGTAGAATACATAAGAGTTGTTAATAATACCACTAAGGATATTTATCTTTAGGGGATTCTAACTAAGTTTAGAATCCAATTTATATGACTAATAGTAATCTTATATGATAAACAAAACACAATCCAAACATGTACGAATTTGGTCCTCCATTAATGAACCAAGCATAAATAGATTCACATGCATTTCATTATGGAGCTCATACATCAGAAATTCATTAGTATCTACTACATCCAAACAATAGATCAAATTTATAATATAGTCATCAAACCCTTCACTGAGATCAATTATCTTTTTTTGTTGGATTTTCATTAGGTTTGAATAACTCTAACATCCTCATCTAGGGGGGCATTTTATTATGCTTGGATACGTCATCAAGTCTTTATGATAGGACCCAATTATACTATCCACCTAAGTTATGCTTAATGGGGGTGTTAGTGTAGGTTTTTATTCCATTTAATGGCTTTTCCCTACACATGTTTATTTAGCTTTGTTAGGTGTCATTTAAGTCTCTTCTAGGTCATTATGAAAGATAATCCCATATTCATGAGGAAGTTAGGACATTTTATCTTTCACCTATATAATGTACCTTCCTAAATATTTTATTACTAATGATGTTAATTCTAATATTACAATATTTCAGCTATTGAGAAATTATCTTTTCCTAGCTCATGTTTGATTTTGCTACTACATAAAAATAATTTCTTCATGCATTCAAATTTATCTAGTAGATCCTTCATTGTGGTTCACTCTAACAATATATTATAAACATGCTCTAGATTGGACCACTAACAAATTATGGAAAAGACTTGGTTTCCCAAGTTTAGGGCCTCTTCTTGGTTGTCTCTTGAAAATATGATTCTAACACATTAAAATTTGATAAATATGGGTTTTTTGGGTCCTTCCCAATGTATTCTCTATAGGAAAGACATTTAAATAGTGATTCATCTTATTTTTAATAGTTCCTTTATTGAGAAGCATTAAGACCAGTGTGTAAATTTTACAATAGTTTTGGGTTACTCCATCCTCTCTTTTGTAGGCTTTTTAATCTTATTATTCTATTTTTACAAAGGTAATTTTTACTACCATCTAAAAATTTATCCCATATGTTCTCATTTTAAATTTATTTCTAGAAAGAAACAAGTGTGTCTTCAAAGGTGTGAATAATTTAATGGAAATAGTTATATCAAAATTTTAAGTAATGATTTTTGAAGTGGCAATGATCAAGGCTTATTATACCAATACAAATACTCTCATATGTGATCAGCATTTCCTTAAAAAGTGTAATTCCTTGAAATGTCATCCTATTAATGCAAGTGTAAGTTTAGGTATCGATTGCCATCAATATATTCTAAATAACTCAAAATGAATTGTTCCTCATCCAAGCTTATCTAAGCTCAATTTTAATGGATTTACTAAAGGTGATATAAGAGCACCTAGTATAATGTGTATTATAAGTGAATACTATGGTTCTATATTTTATGCAACATCGATGAAATTTATGGATGGATATAAAAATGAGGTTGAAGACCACACATTAGTATTGGGCCTTTAGGTGGAAAAATAGTGTGGAATAGATAGTCTAATAACTGAAGGTGACTCATTGATCATCATTAGATTAAATCTTGAATCATGGGTTGTAGTGTTGGAAACATGAAAAAATTCTCAATTATTATAAGATTAAAATATTTATTTATTCAACACTATTATCATTAAGTTAATGGAATGGTTGAGTGTTTATCTAATGTAAGGATTAATTGAGACTATGAGTCGGTCATTGATAATGTTATCAATAGATGAAAAAACCTAAGATATTGTGGGTTTTGGAATTACATCACCTATATTATCTCATTTAAGACTATGGTGAAATTTATTATAGAGCATATCTATTGGTTTAGTTCTTTTTCCCATTGGGTTTTACCTACATGGCCTTATGGCCATTCTATGTTAATTAAGTTTCCTTAGGTTAGTTATAAAACAGTCATATAGGATAATTATATTTTAATGTAATTATCTAATTAGGAAAATTAGAGTATTTCACATGGTGCCCTAATTTTTTCTATATACACCCCACTTTTCCACTTTGGAAGGTTAGAAAGATAGGTTAATATGATTTTATGCAAGTAGGACATATTTTGCAATATTGTTGTGTGAAGACAAGATTCTTCCTCCTTTGTAATTTATCTATGATTTCATTGCTCCATACTTAGATTTAATTAATATTTTGTGTACATATCCAAGATCATGGACAATTTGACATGGTATCAGAGCCATTTTTTACAATATTGCAGCAATCCTTATGGTGAAATCTTGTTGTATTCGCTATTCTAGCATAAAGAGGGGTTTGGTGGGATTCATTAGAAAATTCATGAAAAAATTTCTATTAGAGCTTTAGATATTAAAAATGAATATGCCATTGGTTTTATAAGGTGCTAAAACCTTTGGGTTGATTGTAAACATGACCTAGTTTTGGAACAATAAAAAATTTCCTCTTTTTTTGGCATCTTAAGGCCTTATTTTTCATTTTTTGCAAAAATTAATACTTCTTATGTTGTGAAAAAAAGCCTCCTGGGTTTTTGTTTTTAGGTCAAAATATCAAATGGATATCTTATATAATTTCCATTGTTGAAGTATTTTGGATGTTTTTCTCTTGCCTCGATTTGCATGCCATCAAATCTCTACGTTACTTTGGCTCTACAGTTGATCTACTTCATGTTGTATGCATTGAAAAGTCTATCAACAAATATGGCTTTTAAATAATTGTTACTTATCTAGCATACCAAATAAAACTTTCAATAGTGAATAACTTCACTTTTCTAAGTTTATTTGTTTGATAAGTCTTCTTACTTGCCCATAGACCAAATCAAATTTGTGGAGTTGTTTTACTTACAAATCTATGAAGTTAAGTAAAGCAGGTCCAAAAAATTAGTTTACTCTACTACAGACCAAATCAAACTTTTGGATTTGATTTACTTTAAAACCTATGAAGTTAAGTAAATTAGGTCTAAAAACCTAATTTACTATACTACATACCAACTCAAACTTGTGAAGTTGCTTTACTTGAAAATCCATGAAGTTAAGTAAAGCAGGTCCAAAAATCTAGATTATACTTCCTAGACTAACTCAAGTTTTTGAAGGGTCATTACTACTCAAAATAAGCAAAGTAGTTTTGAAAAACCAAACTACATTGTAAAGACCAAATTAGAGTTTTTGGGCACCTCTACTTGGGTTTTCAAAAGCTGATTACTTGCATTAGCAAAGCAATCCAAAAACTATGGATTACTCTTCTAAAATTGACTCAGACTTTCAAAGGGTTGTTACTGTTCAGAGTTGCAGGTTCTTCTACTTAAGGTTTTTTCCATTTATATCTTTTTTGTTAAAAAAAAATATTTTTAGAAAGGGTCTAGGAATGTGTAGAAGTATGAACTTGTAAGTGCCATAACTTTCAATTTGTAGTTCCATTTTGGGTACAATTTTCTTTGAAGGTGCATATTTTTTCAAGATATATGCATTGGTGATATTTTTTATGCCATTTTTAACATCCATTTTTATTCATGGTGTAATTTCTTAAAACTCACTATACTTTTCTTAGATTCATTATCAACTATGTTTGACATCCCTCTCATACTTTCTCACACTAATTGTTTGGAGACACATTCTTGATGGTGCTCAAAGTCCAATATTAAGCATGCATTACATTATAACTTAAGGGTAGGTCTTATTGATAATTAAAGGGGGTGCTTATACTTTGTGTAATTTATTCTTTTATTTCATCTCAATTCTATAAATTATCTCAATCTAATCTTCACTAAGGGATCTTAACATTGAAGCACTCACACCATTTAACTATCTTGACTATAAGTCTAATATGTAGCTCACCTTAAGAGGTAAAGGACTCTATCAGATCATTATGGGTGAGGAAATTGAACCATCCACAGATGTAGAAAAGGTAAAGTGATATAATATATGTGATAAATCCTATGGGTTCCTATGTCTATCAATGTCTCTTGACCTCCTATTTCATGTTGAATCTACAAAAACTCCCAACAAAGTTTAGACCATCTTAGACAAGTTTTTTGGAGTGAAAGACATCATGAGAGGTCATGAATTGGAGAATGAGCTCATCACATTTAGCCCAACTGAATATGAAACCTTAAAATACTTCATTACAAATTTTAAATCACAAAAACTATAATTGAAATAATGTGGAATTGATAAAATAGATGACCAATTGATTATATTCGTGCTTGAAAACTAGGTAATGACTATTCATTTTTTATCTCTACATTTCATGATACCAAACATGCACTTGGATCCACTTGGAAAATTCCATCATTCAATGAGTTTGTTACCAATATAACTCAAGAGTAAAATAATCTAGTTAAAATAGGTACATTAAAGTCTTCAAAATCACATGCCTTGATTATCAATCAAAATAAGAAGAAGCCTTCTAGCAATGGTAAACATGAGAAGAAATAGTCTAAACCAGAGCATGAACACATAAAGAATTGAAAATTAGATTCTAAGCCTAAGGCATCATCAAATGAGTCCATATCAAAAAGAGTAAAACCAAGGGCAAGGCACTTATTATAGTAGCTTCTCAGCCTTTAGCTTGGGTTATTAACTTGGGTGCTTCTTATCACATGGCCTCATTAGAGGATCTATTTTTAGAAATAGAGATATGTTCCATGCCTTCAATTCTCATGGGTGATGAAACTTCAGGAGAATTTAGTGGTAAAGGATTGATTAAAGTAAGTGATGGGACCTTTAGTGATGTTTTGTGTATTCCTTCAATATCCACCAATCTTATATTAGTGTGCCAAATCACTCACATAGGTATAGGGAAATGAGTTGAGTTCACACTTGATTCATTGGTTATCAAGGAGTTTTAAAATGAAACCATAGTGGCTTATGGGAAGGCCAATCATTAGTCTAGGCTGTATACCTTCTCACAATTTTCCCTAGATTAGTCCTTAGCTACATTGCTTACTCATGCAGATGGAGTGAGCAAACTATGGCATGAATGGTTTGGAAATTTAAAATACTATTACCTAGAGTAACTCAATTATTAGGACATGGTTTCAAGGTTGCCTAAAGTCAAATTCTCAGATGGCCTATGCAATGACTACATTCTTAGAAATCATTTAGAATAAAAATATGATAAGGGAAAAGTAAGAAGAGTTGAACAAAAGCTATAAATTGTCCAAAGTGACATAGTAGGTCCATTTCCAAAACCTTCATTTAATATTTCTACATATATGTTCACATTCATGAATGACTTTTTGAGGTACACCTGGGTGTTTTTCCTCAAAAATAAGTTGGAGGTCTTTGATCACTTTAAGGACTTCAAGGCACTTGTGGAGAAGTAATCAGATTGTTGCATCAAAATCTTAAGGACTGAAAATGGTGGGGAGTATGTCAACAATAGGTTTGAGTAGTTTTACACATCAGAGGGGATTCAAATGTAACACATAGTTCCATATAGTCCTTAGTAAAATGATGTGGTTAAATGTAAGAACCATACCTTAAAGGAAATTGCTAATTACATGATTCAATCAACTATGCATGCTACATTCGAAACCATATTCCACACAAATACTTGAAAGGAATCACTCATTTTGAATCTTAGGTCTATCACAAGCCCACAGTGGATCACTTTCAAGTGTTTGGATCACTATAAATGTCCTGTGTTCCCAAGAATAAATGTAAGGTAATAGACCCTCATAGTTAGTCTTATATCTTTATGGGGTATGCAGAGGGTAATAAGGGATACAAGCTTCTATGTCCTAAAACTCATGATTTTTTCATATAAAGGAGTGTTAAATTTTGTGAGGTCCCACTTGAACTCACTACTAGCACTCCAAACTCTTCAAAAGTCTCACTAGACAATGATTCCATCTTAGATAGTGATTTGTATCCACCTCAAAATACTCCTAATGATTAGGATGACTCTTCTTCTTCTTCAAGTTAAAGTGATGAGAGTATTGAGGAGGATTATCCTCCTCCATCTCACACTCACACTTTAGATGATGATGATTCACATCCTGATTCTCCAATCTCATACAATTTTGATCCCACTTAGGCCAAATAGACACTTCAAAGTGTTGAGAAATGGGTTAGAAATCCATCAAATATAAGATAGACACATTCACAATTTTATGGGACTTCTCATACATACCTAGCCATTTCCTCAAATTTATAAACCTTCCATGAGGCATCTAGCATTCTAGAATGGGATTCCACTATGTAGAAGGAGTATAGTTCCTCAATAAATAATAAATCATGGGACTTGGTCCCTTTTCTTAAAGGAAGAAAATTGGTCTATTTTAAATGGGTTTATCATACTAAGTATGGTGTATATGTGTCTATTGATAAGTACAAATCTCATCTAGTTGCAAAGGGGTTTTCTCAAGTGCCTGGCATAGACTACATTAATACATTTGCTCTTATAGCCAAGATGACATCTATCAGACTCATTCTAGCCATCACAATCACACATTAGTCAGATGTTCACCAAATGGATGTTAAGAGTGATTTTATACATGGTGACCTCAAATAAGAGATCTACATGGAGTAACCACAAGGCTCTGTGGAGGATTCTACCTTGGCCTATAGATTCAAGAAATCTATCTATAGACTCAAATAGGTCCCTTGGGCATGGTATGCTAAGATGGAATCGTTTCTCCTCACAATTAGGTTTACCAGATGCCACTCAAATACAAATGTATAAATATTGTGGCAAGATGATTCTCTGTTGATCCAAGTTCTCTATGTGGATGACTTGTTGATTATAAGGAGCTCATAATCATCTATCTCAGTAGTGAAAACTACACTTTCAAATAGATTTTCAATGACAAACATAGGATTATTGCATTAATTTCTTAGGATTGAAATCATTCAATCAGATTTTTGGATAACTTTATCATAATCCATGTATTCTCTTGATTTACTTATGAGGTTTAACATGAATGATTGTAATCTAGATCCTACTCCCTTCTTATCTGGTGTGAAGCTTGAGGTTGATTATCCTACACCATTGGTTGATGAAAATCCATATCAAAAACTTATGTGAAATCTTATCTATCTCACACACACTTGACCTAACATATACTATGCAGTTGTCATGGTTTCCTAGAGCCACATGAATTACATTAGAAAGTAGCTAAGTGGATTCTGCACTACATTCAAGGTTCACACAACTATGGGATACACCATGGAGCAAGAATAGAGGTTAATTTAATCAGATACATAGATTAAAATTGGGTTGGAGATATTTAGAGTCAAACTTCCACTTTAGGCTACATTTTCTCTCTTGGTTCAAGTCTAATAAGTTGGTCAAGCAAGAAGTAGCATGTAATTGCTTTATCATCTACAAAGGTAGAATATAGAGGGGATGTTAATGCCACCACTGAGCTAATCTAGCTTCAAGGGATTTTCACTGAGTTTTGCATCACATTTCATAAGACAAAAATCATCTATTGTGACAACCAAAACACTATCCAAATTTGCAAGAATATGATTCTCCATCAAAGGACCAAACATATAGAGATTCCCATGCACTTCATCAAGAAGTTTATCAATGAGTAAGTCATTGATCTTTAATAATATTTGACATTGAAGTAGATTGTAGATATTCTAACCAAGCCCTTCATAGAGAGTAAATTTATTCATCTATGAGCTCTCATTGAGGTTAGGGTTGATCCACCTTCTTATTCTTCATATGGAGGTTTTTTACTATGTATTTGGGTACCTCATCAGGCTTTCATTATTAGAACCCAATTTTAATATCACTTAAGCTATGCTTAAGGGGGGTGTTGTTGTAGTTATTTTTTTCATTGGTTTTTACCTACACAACATTATGGCTATGTCAATTAAGCTTCTTTAAGTTAGTTATAAAATGGTCACATAGGATAATTATATTTTAATTTAAATATCTAATTATGAAAATAAGAGGCTTCCTCATATTGCCCTAGTTTTCCCTATACGTACCCAAATTTTCCACTTTGGAAGGTTAGAAAGATAGGATAATGTGATTTTATGCAAGCAGGTCATATTTTATAATATTGTTGTGTGAAGACAAGCTTCTTCCTCCTTTTCAATTTATCTATGATTTCATTGATCCATACATAGATTTTCTTAATCTTCTATGCAAGGATCTAATATCATGGCCAATCTAACAATATCATGAATCTGTAACATAGGTGGCTTGGTAAAGGATTTGAAGGTAAAATTTTGTTAAATCTCACACTATCCCCATTCTAGGAGCTGAATATATGGTATTTATATCAATCACCTTATTCCATTATATAAGTTAAAGGTTCTTTAATATTCTATATTTTTTGGGTATTTTCATAATTTACACTCTTCTTATGGATTTTTGGCTAGGTTTAATTTACCAATACTTGACATTAATGGTCTATGTTGACCTATAATTACAAAATCAAATGCAATTGAAAGATAAACATTTGAGATAGATATGAAGGGGGTTTTATTTCTATAAAAATTGGAAGATATAAATGAATATTTTGAGGATAACATTGATACATAAAATGTTGATCCTTTTATGTGGGTTATTGGGTCCTCAATGACTATTGGTATTTGTGTTCAATCATGTTTATGAAATATTTATGTGAATATATATGAATAATATGTTATTTATTTCAATTTATTTTGATTTGGTAATTCTATGTAATATTGGTATACCACTTTTTGGGCTCGTTTGCTACATGGTTCTATGTTCACTATCAATATAGTGGATTTTATCTTTGTAAATATATGATTTTATGAATAGATGGGTGAGGCACCCTCATAATCCTAATTTTGATCATAAATTTGGATTAATAAGATCATCCAATTCAATCAGTAAGATAAATGACTATCAAATAGAGGTATTTACAACTCACCAAGTCCTAGAAAAGATTGAGTTTTAATGTAAGGGATTAAATAATATATGTTTGGAATCAAAATTAATTTTATATTACACATTTTAATCCCTCTCAAAACTATATTCCATTTCAAAAAAAACAACATGTGATTTCAAGTTCATATGCAAACATTATGGCTTATGGATGTTAACAAAATTTTCATAGTTACAAAACCATTAGTATATGCAAGTGATGATTTCACAATCACAACAATGATTTTTAAACATTTAGTGGTATTTTATAAAATTTCATAAAATTTTCTACATATAGGGGGGTTTTTCCTACATAAGAAATTAAAGGGATATACATGTGTTTTGGCTTCATTTTTTTACTTTTAGGAACTTTTTATGATCCTAAGGACTATTATTTTTATATATGTGAACTTAATATTTCATAAAAGGCATTCAAATATTAAATTCTCATTCATTTATGTATTCACTTAGTGTTGAGTATATTCAAGACATTATTAAAACATGTATATTTGATAGTAGAGGAAGCACATTGAGTTAATGGGAACTATATGAAGTACAAAAAAAGAATTCAAGTGTGGAGAAGCTCTAATTTAAATAATACAAGTTGAGATGGATGATTTTCTTAGTTTTTCTTTCTAAAGAATAAAATATGCTACTGAATAGTGTAAAGATCATTATAAGTGTAGGTTAGTCTTGAGTTTGGTGTCCTTATAAGCTAGATAAAGTAAAAGTTTGTAAACTACAAGATATACTTGACATGAGGAAGCATGGATTAACTATTTTTTTAGTTTTATCTTATTCAATTTCTCCAATATATATCTTTAGTATCTCTCTTTCATGTTGTGTTTGTTTTCATTTGATGTTTTCAATTCCTTGCAACTAGTCTAACACATCAAACACTTAATAAACTCAAGACTTATCTATCACAAGCATATTACTTTTTCTTAAAGGTTAAAAAAATTTACATGGTCATGAAATTAGATAAAACACTTTCAATTATAGTCATGTATGGATTAGTAGCATGGGTAGAGTGTGAAGTATTGTATGTATCATGTGGAATTTCATGTGAAATGTTACATAGTCTTGTGTATGTTGTAAATGATAGTAATAAAAGATATAATACATATTTAAAAATAAAATGGTGGTTTTATATGTCATAAATATTAGGTACAATAATTTTTGGTAAATTATTCATTGTTGTTAAGCTTAGTTTGGAATATCTTCCTAGATAATGGATTGTATTGCTATGTAAGCATGTTTTATTTTTTCCTTGAAAAATGTTCTAACACATTTATTCATTGGGTTATATATTTTTTCATGTTTATTTATTGACAAATAAGTGCAATTTATTCATTTTAAAATTTTAACCATGGGTAATTATTTGAAGAGAGAAAGGATTCAAGAGTTTTAAAATACTAACTGGAAAATTAGATATGGAAAACATTAATTAATAAATATGTGAAAACACTTTGAAGATGAGAATCAAGAGCTTCAATATAGATTGATGTGGCATGTATAATTTTACATGGGTGTTTTTTAAGATTTACAAACATGGGTTAAAAACCAAGGAAGATAAGTTATCAAATATCTATGATGTTGGTGAAGGAATGAAGGGGAGAAAACATACTTCTATTCAAATGAGACCATCCTTTGTCAAATACACAAAAATAATGACTAAGGTATATAAATTAAGTGTTCCACCATGATATTTTGTGTTATTACTTTCAAAACACACCCCAATTTTTCAAACTAAAAATGGGGACCCACTTTTTTATTTGACATTATTATACCTTTCAAGAGTTCATTATGGTTGATTAGCTCAAATAAACCTTCTTATCAATATAATAGATGATTAGTTACAAGTAACTAAATGGGCTTTACTTTAATGTATTTACATTTATTTAGTTCAGTCTAAGATTTTATAGAGGAGTGAGTTAGTTTTAATTCCTGAATTTGCATCAATATACTAAGTCTTAGTCTATTTGTTTTCTTGTATTTCAAAACACATTTTTCAACTTCGCTTTAGACTATTTAATCTTAGTTTTGTCTAAACTACTTGATTTTTTAGATTTTTCTACCTCTTTTATTGAACAATTATTATCCATTTTTACTTCATTTTCAATCTAAATCAATAAATGTTTATAAGGTCTTATTCTTTAACGTAGTTAATTTTCATAAAATGGACTAAATTAGCTTTGGATCAAGCAAATGACTAAGTCATTTAAAAATTTTCATTTTATAATTAGTAATCCTTCACTTTAGACTTAGTCATTTTAATTCAAAATTTTGTAGCTGTTTATTTTCAAATACTTAGCTATTTATTTTAAAATGCTTAGCCATTAATTTTTAAAATTGAATTGTTGATTGTGAATTTCATATTGTCTTGTAGGTACCCAAATAAGTTGGCCTTCATATTTTTTGGAAAAAAGAGTAGTCAAAAGTTTTTCATGAATAAGAGTTTACAAAAGTTTCAAATACTTCATGACAATTATTCAAATTTATAGGTATTTAAATAGAATGTTCTAAATTAGTGAAAACAAAATTTATGAACAAAAGTTATGAACAAAATTCATGAAGGAAAAAATTTCAAAGACCAATTTTGGAACAAAATTCCCAACAAAAATTCTTGTTAAGATTTGGGCCTTCATAAAAAATTTCATGATAGTAAAGGTGCAAAGAGAAGTCACAAAGAAGAAAAGAATTTCTTGCTTTTTGGTCTAAAAAATGTATCAAATGTCAAATACTAAACATAAATCACAATATTATAAGATCCAAATACTTGGGTCTTTGGAATAAATGAGTTGGAGGTCTTACAGAAATCATGAAGAACAAAGGAAAGGATTTTCCTTTAGCAAAAATTAATTTCGCATATTTTGTGTGATAAGTCTTCAAAAAATAACACAAATATATTAAAATCCATGAAGTCCAAAATATGAATGAATTTCAAAAAGATAGAGACCCCAAAGAAAATCCATGTAGTGGCTCTTTAGAGGGCATAAAAGCATAGAAGCTCAAAGCTATTGACCATTGGCCTAAAGTGTAGAGAGTTAAGGGAATGACACACAGTAGTGAAAATTCAAAATCTCAATTTCCTAGGAGGACATATAAATTCTATGTGCTAGCTTATAGGAATACTAAAATCTTGGTAGGATAGAGCCATCGAACCTTGGGAATCTTAGAATGAAGTAAAGGTGGGGTTTAAAGTTCAATAAGAAAAGGACATGTTGGATGCACAACCAAAAATGCATGAGCCTAAAATTGATGACCCATCTGGCCATCAAAACTATTAATCAGTTGAGAATTTACTACCACACAATTTGATTTTCAAAATCATATTGCATTCCAACTACATCATGAATAATATGGGAATCATTAGTATGACCTATGCATTAGGATTAAGAATGAATCATAAAGGACAAAATATATGCCTTAAATAGGCATGGTTATAGCTACATAACATATGGGTAGCTAATTATCCTTATGCAATATTAAATGCATTCCATTATGGGCATTCATTCTTGATTTGGTCCAGCATGGTCCCCAATATTTTCATGATGCAATTGAGTGGGATTCATTCCTAATGAACCTCAAGTGGGTTGGACACATTGATGATTTTTATAACTACCCCATTAGTGGGTGAATTTGAATTTGAATTTATATTTGAACTCCTTAGGACTTCATGCATATACAAGATCATCTCTTGTACCATAAAAAAAGGTTGTCTCTTTATGGATTGTGAAAGGAGACATATAGAACCAAAAAAAATTCTTTCAATTTTTAAGATAACCTATTCCCTTTTCCTATTTTATCCTTGTTTTTACATATATGTTTTATGAGTCTTAGATGATTTTATGAATTATAATATATTGTTAATCAAAAATAAAGTCTTGATAATTGAAAGACTATTGAGATTGTGTGGTTATTCATTACACATTTTTATGGTAGTTATGTCTTTTCTTCATAGATTAAATATTCCCTTAAATTATTATACCACATTTAGTTAGAGTTGTGATAGGTTTGGCTCAAATAAATTTTTGTTTCATGGGATTCACTCAATCAAATAAATCTAGGTTCATATGTGTTCACATAAAGCATTTTTTCTCCTTATCCCTAATATTTTGCTCTTTCTTTATGGTCAAGTTAATTTAGGAACACAACAATCTAAATTTAACTATTTATATTGATTCCTTATATGTATGTGTATGTGTGTGTATCAAATTTTATCATCATTATTGCATTGTTGCATTCATAGACATGATAATCTAATGAGGGAAGTCAGCTTGTATTAGGAAGTAAACCTTAGAAGCTTGATTTTTATTGGAGGTTGGACCCTATAAAATTATCCCAAGTGAAGTATGTGGCATTTTTTTAATCCCTTATTTATAATTAACTATGCCTCAAATCATTAAAAATGGGCCCATTACATGGAATAGTTCACATCATCCAACTAAGTGAAGACCAATAAACAAAGATATAGTAAACTTAGACCTTGAGGAGATATTTTATTCATGGGATATCCCTCCTTTTAGGAGAGGCTAGGGATTAACAACCCCTACCTAGTTATCAGCTATGTCAAAATGCACATCAACATGTATTTAACACTACAAGGAGGGCCTAAACCATGATTTGAATTCATTAGTTGAAATCTTGAGCTAAGGAATTTTAGAAACCTTTTATCCCACTAAGTTAAACCTTATCCTAAGCTAGAGAATAGAAGTATTAATACTTGATCAAAGTCTACTAGGGATTACTGTGAGCTCTTAGAACTCACTAATTGTAAACCACAAAAATAAAGAGCTAGTAAAGGGAAAGAAAGAGTCAAATAGGTTCAGTCAGCTAGTAATTCATCAATAACTATGTCTACCCATTTTTTTAACCCATTCATAGTCCCCCAATATTTTTTAATGGCCAACATGGCCTATCTTAGATAAGGAGGATTTTATCCTATGGTTATCCTAGCTGTGGCTCATTATTTCCCCAAGAATATTGACAATTTCAGTCCCAATTTCATAATGGGAGGTGTCTAAATAGTAGAATAACACATTCAATCATTTAAAGATGACTTGATCATAATCTAGGTCCAACATGAGGATTTTTACCTATTCCTTAGGGAAACAACATATGTTTGGTATCTTGGATTACCCACTTGGTCTATGACTACATGGTCTAGGTTAGAAACTATATTTATAAATCATTTCAAACTCCCCATTGACCCTAAAATCTTATATCATCAATTTATAGCTACCAAGAGGGAACAAAATGAGCCTATGAATATGTTCAACACTTGATTCCATAAGTTATATCAATATCTAAAGAAATTTTACTCTCAAACTAAAGCAACTACCATACAAACCTACCTTAGGGCTCTAGATTTGATGACTTATATGTTCCTTAGGAGAACCCCAATATATATGGCATTATTATATTTGGCATATAACAAATCTATTAAAATTAAAAAATAGATGGTGCTACAAGGCTATGGATTTTTCCCATTACCCTCATTGGGTTAGTTAGGTGAATACAACCAAATACCAATGATTAACCAAGCTATGCAACATCATACAACTCTAATGAATCCTATCCTAAGAGCCCCATATGTAATCCTTAATCTAGTTTATAGTCCAACTCCAATGAAATACCTACCTAATGATCTCCTTAAATTCCTCCCAACCATGTAATCTCATAGTTAAACAATCAAAAGTTGCACCCAATGGCATATAATATCATTATTTCTATACCAAGTATTAATAGGTATGTTATGACTAGTAACACTCAAAAATAATTTCCATCCTACTTGAACCCCTAAGAACATTCTATTAATAATCATATCCATACACCTATAGATAACCAACAACCTCAAGTGGAAAACTAACCTAATGCTAACATGGACCCTAAATTGAGAAACATAAAATAGTTGTTTTAGAATCCATCTAATGATGTGATACACATGAATAGGTAGGAAACCTTAAATTCCAATCAAAATACTAATAACTAATCTTAGGGTAGGAATTTAAATTTATAAAGACCCAATAGGTAATGAAATTCATAGCCTAATAATATAAATTTACCAAGTCCCCTTGATGGTGGAAACTAGAGTAGCAACACTCCTACTCCATATATTTCATGGACCTGGGCTTATACACTTGGTGAAGATTACACAATACTATAAACCACATAGAAACTAACTATGTGGAATTCATATCTACCTCAAAAATAAAATAAAAAGAGGTGGATAATATTGAGATCATGCCTACTCTTGATGATAATAGAACTAGGACAAAGGGAACCTAGACATGTAATTTGTATTAGACATTTATGAATTTCCATTTGAGGATGAAAATGAGCCTGAGGATAACCTAGAAGAGGTCCAAGATTTTAGATAGTTCTATAGAGGGAACAATTACCAATGGATGAGTAATTATACCAACCCATTAACCACTTGTACTCCCATAAATAACACTCAGGCTCCACCTAATGTGAATTTAGGTAATAATCTTCCTCCACCCAAAATACCTCCAACCTCTTATCCACCCTAAAATCCTACTACATATGCCTAGAAAATAAGCAATCAGAGATGAGCAAACTTAGATATGATATCATCAAATATCTTAATAAAATTAAAGCCAATATAAATAAATTTGAGTTTATTTATATTTTTAATCAAAGGGAATTGGTTTTGAAAGAGTTTTCTTATAATAAAGGGAATGAATCCACAAGTATTTCTCATAAACATGTTGTTTATAAGGAGAATACTCAAACTCATCCTTTCCTCTTAATATTTAGGATATTCATAAAAAATATACATAACTATTTGGTTCATTTAGGTACCTTAGGGAATGCCATGACTTATTCCATATGCTACTAATTAGTCCTAACACTTGTAAAGTTAAACCAATAGGTTGTCCAACTAGATAAAATAGAGGTAAAGTTATTTTTGGAGTCCACATGAAATTATATTATGATCTAAGGATTCATAAATTCATTAAATTCCATATGGTGCATATCCCAAATGCTTATGGTATGATGGTAATTATAGATTGGTCAAAGACTATGAATGATTATGTGGAAATTGATTTCAGCCACATGTGGCTACATTGGCATGGTTTGTCCAACTAAATTAGGATATAATGAGAACCCAAGGTGGTTCATATGATCACTGAGTATGATAAATTAAATGAGATCCTCTATGAGTAATTTAAAATGGAAGGGTATTTTTTGAACAAGGAGGAAGTAACAAACAATTACCTCTCTATAAACATGTTCAATGTGTAACAAAGCCCAAAGATGGATCTACTAGATGAAAAAAAACTTATGTGAAGTGCCTAAGTTAGTATCCTTCCTATATATAACTCTCATATGTGATAGACCAGGATATGAAAAATCAAATAAAAGTGAAGAACATTTTTTTTATTTACAAATGAATCAAATCCATGACACAACTAGGAATGATGGTTTAAATTTGACTATTCATCAAAGGGTTAATGTTGTAGAAATAATGCCCATAACCAAGACACCAACACTAAAAAAAATATTAGACTTGTCGATTTTGAAATTTTATGGTTCAAGGTCTGAAAATGGGTGTGGTACAAGGGTGGAATTGATTAATCCAAGAGAGAAGTATTATCTAGAGGCCTACCATCTATAATTCACTTTCACTAATAATGTGGATGAATGCAAAGCATTAGTCCATGGTCTCACGTATTATAAAAGTATTGGGTGACTTTTAATTGGTAGTTAAATAGGTGAGAAGATAGTATTATTATAATGATAAATACTTGTTTAGGGATTTTAGCAGAGTCTAGAACCTGATCAAAGTCTTTGATGCCTTTGACATTCAAACATTGCCTAGATATAATAATTATATGTCATATGTATTGGACACTACTATGAGTACCTTGGAACCCATTTCCCATTCAATAATGAGAATATTATCATTAGCGTTAGTTTATACCCCTTTAGTTGTAGATAACATTAATAATCTCTATGTCTTTAATGATGACTAGCATATACTATAATTCATCACCAATGCTAAAGCATTCATAAATGAAATCATTGAGGAAGATGATGGAGAAGATTTTTAATTAGATGAGGATGAGATGATGAACTTGAAAATAAATAGCATATCCAATAGAATGATCTCACTTGAAAGGTTATTTGATATGGACTATCAGTAGAATTAAAAGGAGTCTACCCTATCAAAGGTATGTGGCATGATTAGTGTAACATATGTACTAAAATTAACATGATTTTAGGCACCACTTATACCCTATAATAGAAACAATATTTTTCTTGAACGCTTAAGTAATTTAGGGACATGATTGCATGGAGTTATGAATATCTGAATGTCTTCAAAACTTCCATTTTGACACACACTATTCCCCTCAATCCTGGACTCAATCCATTTAGGCAAAGACAAAGGCATATAAATCTATTTCTATATCCATTTATTTTCAAATAAGTATATAAACTCTTGGCATAAAATATCACCTTATCGATAAGAAATTCTACATGGGTAGAAAACCTATCATTAGTGAGGATAAATAATGAGGAGATCAGATTGTGTTAATTTTCATAACCTCAAAAAATGTTTAGTAAAGGATAAATACCCCTTGATTTAATTATATTAAGTATTAAATATTTTAAATACTTCCCAAATGATTTCCTTCATTGATGGGTGTTCAGGATACATCAAGTGGTGGTCAATTATGAAGATAGAATTTCTAGCCAAAATTTGGCCACCATGAATTAGTATCATTTAAAACTTTGATGTAATTGATCATAAATTTATTGATAGCCATTATTAAGTTATTATATTTATTTTTAATTATCTAGGATGATAGGTAGTGTGTCTTCCTTGGCATCTTATATGGTCATTCAGGATGGTGTAATTGGTAGTTGAGTTAAGTGACTTTGTCTTGTAATCAAATGGTCATTCTTCATGGTCTTCATTATGTGTTTAGAATTATTTAAGGTAAGTTTGAAAAATTTAAGGTTAAGTGTGAAATAAATTCAAGGAGGAATAATTTTCAAGAAGACAAGGTGGTGATGCTTACAAGAACAATCATGATTTAAAGCTAGACAAATTGACCAAAGATTAAAGATAGTAAGTTGATCACATTGTTTTTCAAGACATTTACAAATAATAAGGTAGTTTTGATAAGATCAAGGTATTTCACTACTTTAGTCTTGTACATTTCGATATTGATATGATAATTTATAGTGAAGAGAATATGTGAAAGTTTTATCCTTGGATAGGGGTATGTTTTAAGTCATCTAGCACCTATGTTATGACATCATGTTGTACTTGTTTGTACACATCATCTAAATGTCTTGACAATTGCTTTCTAACATTAGAATCTCCTTTAAAATACCCATTTATAATTTGTAATGACCAAATGAGGAGTTATTGAAAGACTTTTAGACAAATAAAAGTGAAAAATGTTTTTTCACACTCCACCTTTGTATAAGTTAGGGGAAGATAAATAGTCACTTGGTTCACCATCTTTAGTAGTTCCAAAGGGTAGAACAAGTAAAATTTTGAAAAAAGACATTTTTTTGGAGATATTTTTTAATTTTTTTCTATTTATTTAAAGTTTATAAACTATTAAAAGGTTCCCCATGGTCTTATTAGACATAAATCCATGCCAAAAGTGGAAGTGCAGAGTCAAACAAGGCAGAAAACCCATTCTTTTCTCCATTGAGCTTCTTGGTAGCCTTAAAAGGCCAACCAATTTGTGGATGGTACTCTAAAAAGAGATAAATTTGGAACATAATATTTTAGACATAGTATGGTACCCTAATTAGATTCCAATTTGTGTTATTTTTTTCTCATTAGGCTCTATAACTTTATGAACAATTGTTAAGAAGTTAAGGTGAACAAAAGGAACTCAAAACTCCATTAGGGTTAGTTTTATCCAAATATAAGGTTATAAAGTTGAATTAATGCATGAATATGATTTTTTAAGGTCTCTTTAATATTAATTTATTATTTTATCATCATTTTATCTTAGTCCTCCTCATGTTCATGATTCATGTAGTACTAAATGGTCTTGATTTGATTGTTTGAGCATGACAGTCTTGTTTGTAAAGAAGTTATGAGTTATATTGATGCATAAAATGAATGAATGAGGTGGTTTTAAGTTTTTTAAACCTCATTAATATCCATCATACATTTTTAAGCATAATTTTATGGATACACTTAAAATAATCTAGGTAAATATGCATGCATAATTGAATTGTTGTAACTTGTAGCTATGGTGGAGATAATCTTTATCAAGTGTGAATGTGTTTTCAATCTAGAATATCCTTAAAGGAAACCATCATATTTAGATAAATTTTGTCACCAAATATTTTACCTTTAAATAAGTTTTTCAATATTCTTCTATATTTGGGAAACATGGGAATATTCTTAGGTATGTGGGTATACCTATAATGAAAATGAGCCTCTATGTTTAAGGGCTAGCTCCCTAAATATATCATGCAATGTTTATCACTTAAACTACTACTTAATTTTGGGGAAAAATATTTATAGAATGAATAAATTAAACCTACTATAAAGGAGGTGATGCACCAAAAATTTCTTCCATGTGACCATCATATTTCTACCATGATGAAATAAAACATATAGACTAGTCTTTAAGCTTCAATGGGTTGTAACATGATCATTTCAATATAGAGGTGAGATGTGAGCATATGTCACACTCCAAGGAAAATTTTACACTTTAAAATATTTACACATCATATTACACTCTATATGACCTAATAGACTAGGAACTCTTGCTCAAACATGAAAGGATAAGGGAAGGATAGAAAATTATCACTTCTCATCACCATACATCACTTGAAAACTTAGACAATTATTCAAAACTCAAAAAATAACTTGTAGTAATGTTCAAAGGCAAAATATAACATCATTATAACATGGTTTTACCATACATGGTGTGGAATCCCTTTACAAGGGCCAAAATGGTAGCTAATTATAGAAATTGAGAGAGAAAAGTGGGAAACAAGAAGCCCAAAAGGGAATCAAATCAATTTTAAACCCCCTTTGAACCATAGTTACAATTGCTTCTACAAATATGCTCATTTAAGCTTCCTAATTGATCTAGGCTAATTCAAGTGGTTTCATAGTTACATTATTCTTTCATTGATGCTCATTGATGGTTGTAATGATATGATCAAGTTATTCTAAGCTAGATCCCTGAATTAATGTAGTTGCAATCCTAGAATTGATCTATTAGGGCTTTATCCTAGTGCTCACTTCTCTAAATTGGTTTTTTATGGTGTACATAGTGGAGAGAAGGGGTCCTTTTCATGCATTTAGTCCTGTTGATGAAACCATTGGGGTCTACATTTATGCCTTCATGGCATCCCTTAAAATTTATCTCTTGTTCCAATTGGATCATGCTTGAACTTCTCCCCATGTTCATAGGTCTAGTATAGATAGAAAACTAATCTTAGACTATTGATTTTCCTATTACGTACAAATAGATTGTACACAAGTCCTAATAATGGAAAACATAGTCATATAATGAACCTTGTATGACACAAAAATGATGAACTAGAGGTCCATATTAAGCTCCAATGGTAGTCTTTTATATCCTTTATTATTAACTACATCACTATGTCATTTTCAAGGTTTTTGAATGAGCTTTAATGATGAAAAATACCCTTTGAAAATATTTTCCTAGCTTGACCTATGTCATGTATTTGGCCCTAAGGAAGTCCATTTAATTTTATTGGTTGTTGATATGTAACTCATCTCTTTGACATATTGAGCTTTGCTCATTTCATTGATCTTGATCTATATAATCAAGTACCAACCATTAATCTTTCCACTTAACTTGTCAACTTTATCTAAGATTACACCACATGTCAAATGTGTATTGATTATCAAGATTTGCTATCATTCTATCAACTTTCATGCTTGCACCACATGTCAACCTCTTGAGCTCCTTGACCATTTGACTCATCATGCACCATTGGATCAAGATGTATGATTGATTAAGGACCATTAGATCTACTAAGACCCACAATTTCAACCCCAATAGCTAATTTACAAGCATAAATTTGGAATTCTATGGGATTTCATTTGATGTTTGTGAGATTGTATTTGATGTCATGTAGACCGTCAAATTTGGATCATGATGTATTTTTGATTTGTCTTAAAATTGACATCTATGAAACCATCATTTGACATCCACACAGATGTATTCAATGTCCCACCAACTATGAAATTTAATTTATAATGGATTTTTGAAATGTCTTTAACTTAAGTTTAGCATAAATGTCATGATTTTTTACCAACTTTGAAGGCTTAGATCTTGAAGCACAAGAATCATGGAGGAACCAAATTTGCAGGAGATGTTATTGATACTAAAAGGGATGAAACCACTTGATCCACTAGTTTCAAAATCCTTCTAGGTATTTTTAAAAAATGTTCAAGTGATCTACCATATGTAATTTTGAATGATGTCCATGTACCTAACATGGTCATAAATGGCTAAGTGTGGAAACTTGGTGAATTTTGATTGAGGAGCTAACTTTCAAGATGCATAAATTTTATTGCACTATGATGGATGACCTAAAAATTAGTGAATAGAAAATAGGGACTAAGATGAAAAAATCCATATGATCACTTTTTATTTATAATAACACATGTTTGAGATATGGCCTCACAAATATAATCACTTAGATCTATTTGAGTTTCTTTGTAAATTGGTTAAGTATGGAAACATAGCAAATTTTGTCTAAGAGGCCAACTTTGAGTCTTCATATCTTTTATTTCACTTTGTTGGATGACCTAAACTTGGTGCATATGTCCTTAAGACTAATGTGATCAGAATCATGTGAGAAATTATCCCTAAATAATCCACATGTGGTAATGATAACATCAATAAATTGTCTACTCATAATTTTAACCACTAGACCCAAAATACCTAGATTAACACAATGAAGAGCTAGATGAATGTTATGCACTTCCATACTCATTACAAACACTTTTAACATCCCATAGTATCTCTACACCACTATATATCTACTCATCCCTTAGTAACTAGATCCATGTTCTAAATACATTTATCACGATGAAGACCTGCCACTTATATATATGATTCTGAAAAGGTCCCTTAGACATAAAATGAAACAAGGATCATGATAGACTATGAATAAACTAGAATGGCATAGGAAATGATATTAATAAATATTTAAAATATCTTGTGAAATTATAAAAATCCACTATAAAATATCTTTAATATAGGGGATTGACCCATTTTGGCCTAAGGTAAAAATGGTCAACATTCTTGGCAATTTCCTAAGGGTGGCATGCTTGTTATGCCATGACTAGTCACCTAATATTTTCCATTGGATTATGGAGTCACATGTAAAATAGGTTAAACACATAAAATACCTTAAAAAACACAACAAATAATAATAAAAAATATGGATAAAATTCAAAGCAAGAAACTAAGCAAAACACACTTATGCTTAAGAGCACTTATTGGGACACAACACACACACAACAAAGGAAACAAACACCTATTCTAATATTTAAAAAATATAAATTTAGATATCAAGAAAATTTTTTCAAATGGATCCCATTCACAAGGATAGGTAACTATTCTCCATTCATCTTTGCTAATTGAAAAGAGTTGCTTTGCTTGCACTTGGTGATGATAAACGGTCTGATCAATAAGGTATCAAATTTGGTATGACTCTCTAGTTTTTCTCTATCTTCATCCCATTTAAATACTATTTCACCCTCTTAAAATGATATTGGAGTTTCCTTCTTGTCAAAATACCTCTTCATTAGTACCTAGTGATGCTTTATGGCTTGTTGAACTGTATCCCTAGTCTCTTGTAAATCCATTAATTCTATCAATCTCACCTATATTGAAGTGTTCTCAATAAACACTAATTGGTGTGTTAATTATAAGGTAAGTATCTCATGAGAGATATAAAACCTATATTCCATTCTATAAACAAGCACAAAATGGGAATTCCTTGTTGACCTCTTGGGAGTTATCCTATTAGCCCATAAGTCTATCTTCAATTTGGTATGCCAAGATCTTTGGTTATGATCAAGGGTTCTCTTAATGATTCTGATTAGGTTATTATTAGTATATTCAACCAACCCATTACCTTGAGGGTAATATTTGGATGAAGTTCTCAAGATTATGCCATTATTGTTTTCATAATCAGCTATTTTAGCACCTATAAAAACAAGAGCATTATCTAAAATAATAGTAAGAGTGTCAAACCTTGTTATGATGATCTCATAGAAATCCAAGATAGAATTATAATTAGCTAATTTCAATGCTAATTCCTCAAAACATCTTGTAAAATATTTAGTTGTTATGACCATCACTTGATGGGGGATTTATCATGCCAATGAAATCAAGACCCCATTTCATGAAATTTTGATCTGCTTAGATAGGCTTCAATGGGAGAGATGCAACATTCTGCTTTCCTACAAAGAAAGCACATTGTCTACACCTTCTTACCCAAGCATGGAAATACTTGAAGAGATTGGGAAAATAATAACCAACCCTCATGATCTTGGTAGTTATGTTTTTTGGAGATAAATGACCTCTTATTTTTTGATCATGGAACTTCTCAAGTAACACTCCAAACTGGTCATTATCAATGCATCTCAATATAACACCATTGATGTCCCTCCTAAATAGTACACCATCCATAAGACAAAATGGAATATATTTTAATATAAAATATCTCCTTTGTGATCTATTCATATTATTAGGATACTCACCATTTTGGAGAAATATGATCATATCCTATGTCCAACTTTGTGGAGGTAATGAACTAGCTAGTTGGGCACACTCATAGTTGACTAGAGCCTATTCTCTTGACTCATGAAGATCTGAGGATAGATTTTCACAAATGCCTTTACCCCTTACCAATTGTTTCATTTTTATATCAACATCATACTCCATTACCTTTGTGATCTATCCTACCCTCTTTTCACTAAGGTCTTTACTCAAAACAAACTTTTTGGTGCTAAGATGAGAGACCATAACATGAATCTTGTTATTTGACACCATATGTCTAAAATTATTTAGTTATATTAAAATATCAAGGAAATATTTCTCCACAAATGTGTACTTAACTTCATAGTCTTATAAACCTTGACTAAAAAATGTAATTGGTTGTTCCACACCTTCATCATTCTTTTGCATCAGCATGGTTGAGATAGTATTAGTATTATTAAATAATAAAACATGATGTCCATAGTAAAATCAGGATTCACAATGGTATTATCTTCTACAATTAATTTATTTATGGTTTAAAAAATACTCTTACCCTCATTTGTCCAAGAAAAGACTTGGTTCTTACTAAGCATATATATGATAGGTTTTACTAAAGATGCAAAACCATGTATGAAAATCCTTAAAAAATTTATCTTTCCCAAGAAAATTTGAAGATATTTCTTATGAAATATCAATGATAAGCCTAGAATAGCCTATATTCTCTCAACATCAATAGTCCAACCATCCTTGGAAATAATATGTCTTAAGAGCTTTCCCTCATGAACAACAAAGATGCACTTCTTTGGATTAAGAGATACTCCATACTACTTGCATCTTTAAAAAACTTGTCTTAAGTGTTGCACACATTAATTATCATCTTTATAAAGTACTATTATATCATCTAGATAAATCAATAACATATCATTAATCATACCATTGAAGGCCATGTCTAGTGCTCTTTGAAATGTGGCACCAGTATTGGATAGACCAAAGGGTATCTTTATATAAGAAAAATTCCCCCATTTAGTAGTGAAGGTTATCTTAAAATAATAATATTCATTAACTAAAATCTAATTATAACCTAAATATCTATCTAGAAGAGAGAAATGTTGAGAACCTAAAACCATTTTTAGAATTTTATCCATTGAGGGTATAGGGTAGTGATCTTTGAGTGACACTCTATTAATATCTCTTAAGTACACACAAAGTCTTATCTCCCCATTATTGTTTATAGAAGGCACAATTATTTCTACCCACATTGAATACTTGATGGGAAATATTATCTCACATTCAAGGAGTTTGGTAAGCTCTAACCTTATGAGTTTCTCAACTTTGGGGTTGATGGGTCTTTACTTCAATCTAACTGGTCTAACTCCAATTTAAAACTCAATGGTATGGTGTGATAAGATAGGATAAAATAATTTGAGGTCCTTATATTCCTAATTAAATATATCATGAAACTCTTTACATAACTCAATGAATTCTTGTTTATCTAATGTAGAACATACCTTGCTTAGTTTGAGGAGTTTGTCCTTGAAGATCAAGACCCTTTCACAATTATCCTATTTTATAGACATGCTCACTTTCTCCTTCTTCTGATTATTCTAATTAAAGATATTTTCTAATTTCACTAAACCCTTAGGTATCTTATTTTTTCTTATTTGGATAATCTAATCACCCAATTATTCTTGGAGCTTTCTTTGATTCCTTAAAGAAAACTCAACGTCATTTTGTAAGAAGCTTGCAATGTGTTTGTCACTACAAAAACATTAAAAGACACTTCATTATTAGGTATAAAAGGTTTGATAATTATATTAATATGAGAATGCTTTCCTTCCTCTTTAATGGTAGTTGGAGTGTCAAATTGAGCTCCTATGATAGCTAGTCTATTAGAATGACTATTCTAATCCCTTGGGACTAAGTGAATATTGAATACATTGAAGTCTTCATGTAGATCCCATACCCTATGTATTTATGACTTAATCAAAGGTTTTTTTCAGCAATCAAATCCTTGCCTGATGCACAACCAATTCACTATATCCATACACTTAAAGGTTCTTGATTCTTTTTCTCCTTACCCATTGAATGCCATGAATCAAACCTTCATACTCAGCCACATTACAAGTGTAACTAAAATTAAATATGTATGAAACATAATAATATTGTTTGGATGGAGAGACCAACATAACACCATCCCCTACACCAAATCTACTTCTTAAACCATCAAAAAACATCTTCCATGGTTCATCATCTTCCCCCTCTTCCTTAACACGTAGAAGTGTCAGTATTCCTTCTTCATGTATACAATATAATCCTAGATCAATTTCCTCTATGAGAAAATAAATATCATGATAATAAGAATTAGTACCATATTCATCAAGAAATAAATCTGTAATGCTGTCAATCTTGGAAGAAGTGCCATCATCTATAATAGAATCCTTTTCTTTATGAACAACATAATTTAAATTACAACTTGTCTCAATGTAAGGTTTAATATGAAACCTTACAAGACGTTGTGTCCTAATTATCAGCTTGGATATTTATCTTATTATAAAATATAAGAAACACCATTCATCTAAGATATAGCCACTTATGTTATCCATTAAATACCTTGATAGGTAGATTGCAAAGTGGGCTGGGAGATCAACCACAACTATGTCTTACAAGATAGGAAAACTAGGAAAACCATGAAAGAAAAACATCAAGCCTTTTATTATACTACTATCTTTGTGTGTGTAACATCTAATTGAAGGACCACTTTGCTATATGGATCATATATTATGCCCACCTTGTCATCTACAACTTTGGGCATGACAGAAGTAGAAGCTCCACTATCAACTATGCAATTATGTACCAACTTGTCACCTATAATGAGGGTGAGGTAAAATGGTGGAGGAGGTTTCATAGCCTCAGTGGATGGTTCAAAAATGGTACTAGGAGTGTTTTAAAGATCAAAATAACCATGAATTTGATTTGAGGTTGAGATACTAATAGGGATAGTAGATAACTACTTTTATAAGAGTTCTTTTTTACCAGGCATATGAAGGTCATTGCAAAGATAAATGGATGTTTTAGTGTTATTCAAAGAATATAAAATGTTTGAATAATCCATACCTACTTTATATTTAGATTTTTTATGCATAAAACTACTAGGAAATTAAGGAATAGGAATAAATCTTGCCATATTTTGACTTGTTAAAGTTGTAAAAGCCTTTAGAACTATTACCTAAGCCTTTGGAACCATCACACTTGAATTTTTTTATTTCTACCTTGTAGGAGGATTTGATGAGCCTATGGGCATGCTACTATTACCTCTTAGATCCTTCCTCTTATCCCTTGTATTATCTATAATAAAGGCTCCTTTATTTAGCACATAAGTGCCTTCAACTAGAAAATTGGTGAAGATCTCTCCTTAAGGTTTTCTATCCTCATTAACTTACATCATCACCTCATATTAATTTGATAGGAGAGGATTAACTACCCCCTGATCCACTGGAGCTTGTTCTCCATTCTGATTGGCATCCATGAAGAGGTCTTACTTCCAATCTTCTCCCTACACCAAATTACTATGAATTGGTAACATCTCCTTTGCATTGGTGGTAGAGTTAGGATTATATGCATTGGTAGGCCTATTGGGGTTATGATACCATTGGATTATTTATCTTCCATATTGTTGAACATATTTTTGTTGACAGGGGTAAGTATTTTTATAGGCACCTTGTTGTATATTAGCTTTTCTATTTTGAGGCTCTAAGGCTAGTAACATTTCTTTCCAATCAACATTATTTTGCTTGCCTAGGATCCACTTTATTTTTGGTATTGGAATTAGGAACTTGGGATATATATAGAATATTATCAAAAGCATGAGATAAAGGAGGCATAGAAACTTTAGGTGGTAATTTTCTATTTTTAATGATATTATTTTTAACTTTGATAAAAATATCATATGATTTAGGGAGGCTGGATCCTCCCATATATTGAAGCATGATAGTAATTTTAGTCCCAATGTCTTTCAAGTAAGTAGGGAACACAAAACTAGAAGGTGGTCTTATGGGATGAGAAAATCTATGCCAAGTCTTATGAAATCTTTTATTGAAGTCATGCATTGTTTCTTTGGGTCCCCTTTTTATCACATTGAGCTAATGTATGAGAGAAACATGGTCACTTTCATTTTCAAATATGGAAGTAAACAACACTCCAAACTCATCCCATATTGTGATGCATCCTCCTTATAGAGTCCTATACCAATCAAGAGCCTTCCATTTATGAGACATGGAAAGGAGTCTAATGGCAATGTTCTCTCAAACAATATTATGAAAACTACAAAAGTTAGAAACATTTATAATGTGATCACTAGGTGTGATATGACTCTCACCATTGAATGTGGGCACACCTTTTGTGGCATTAGGAGGAATGGCATCATATGCATGAATTTGAATTGGAATATCAGTATTAAAGGTAGGGAAAGATTAAGGTCTAGCCATGTCTTCTTATTAAATATCTTCAAATTATTCAGCATCTTCAACATCTTCCTCCCTAGAAAAATTTACTTGTTCTTCAAAGGGCATATTAGGATATGGAAATTGAATTACAAGAGGGATTTCAGACTGAATGGTGGGTTAATAGGATTGGATGTTCTAGTAGAGGATGACCTAGTGAGGACCATCAATTATAGGGATAAGTATATAATAAAATAATGGTTTGAAACCACATTTACCTTGAAGGAGTACAAAATTGTAGCACACTAATTTTCAATTGATTTTGTCAAGACCAACATTCACCTTGACAAGTTGTCTTGAAGTTAATGTGTCCCACTGGGTGTGCAAAAAATATTGTCACTAAACCTTACACCCTTAAAGAAGTTGTTCAGGCTTATTCTATATTTGGGAAACATGGGAACATTTATAGGTATGTGGGTGTACCTATATTTTAAATGAGCCTTTAGTTTTAAGGGATATCTCCACAAATATATCATGTAATGTTTATCACTTAAAATATTTCTTACTTATGGGGGAAAAGAGTTAGAGAATGCATAAATTAAACCTAATATAAAGGAGGTGATACACTAAAAATGTCTTCCACATGACCATATTATTTCTACCATAATGAAATAAAGCATATAGACTAGTCTTTAAGCTTTAATGGGTTCTAACATGAGTATTTCAGTATAGAGGTGAGATGTGAGAAACATCACAAGGTAAATGAACCATAGGGCAGATTGCACACTCTAAGGATAATTTTACACTTGAAATGATTTACACATTATAATACACTCTTTATGACCTGTTAGACTAGGAACTCTTGCTCAAACATGAAAGGATAAGGGAAGGAAGGATAGAGAATTATCACTTCTCATCACCATACATCACTTTCAGACTTAGATAATTGTTCAAAAATTAGAAACAAACTTGTATTAATGGTCAAAGGCAAAGTATAACATCATTATAGAAATTCTTCACCATAAATGGTGTGGAATACCTTTAAAAGGGACAAAATGGAAGATACTTATAACATTTGAGAGAGATAAATTATAAATAATAAGCCCAAAAGGGAATCAAATTAGTTTAACCCACTTAAATCATAGTTGCAAATGCTTCTAAAAATATGCCTCTTTAATGTTCTTGATTGATCTAGGCTACTTCAAGTGGTTACATAGTAACATTTTTCTTTCATTGATGCTCCCTGATGGTTGAAATAATAGGATCAAGTTATTTTGAGTTGGGTCATAGAATAAATGCAGTTTCAATCATCAGATTGATCTATTAGGGCTTTGTCTTGATGCTCACTACTCTAAACCAATTTATCATGGCATGCATAGTGGAGAGAAGGGGTCATTTTAATTTAGTTGGTCTTATTGAAAAAACTATTGGGGTCTATATGTATGCCTTCTTGGCATCCCTTGGAAGCTATCTCATGTTCTAGCTAGATCATGCTCGAACTTGTCCCCATGTTCATAGGTCTACTATAGATGAAAACCTAATCTTAGACTATTGGTTTTCCTATTAGGTCCAAATATACTGTGCATAAATCCTTCTACTAATAATTGTGAAAATATTCATAGAATGAACCTTGTATGACACAAAAATGTTGAACTAAAGGTCCACATTAAGATCTAATGGTAGTCCTTTATATCCTTTGTTCTTGACTACATCATTATGTCCGTTTCATGGAATTCAAACAAGGTTTAATGATGGTAAATACCCTTTGAAAATCTTACCTTGATTTGAATTAAGTCATGTGTTTGACCCCTAATAATTCCCTTTAATTTTATTGTTCATTGATACTTGACTCAAATCATTAACATATTGACCTTTGATCACTCCATTGATCTTAATCTATATGATCAAGTGCCAACTATTGATCTTGCCCCTTGACTTCTCAAATTTATCCAATCTTATGTCACATGTTAAATGCACATTGATTCTCAAGTTTCATTGGTAGTATATCAACTTCAATGCTTTCACCATGTGTTAACCTCTTGAACCCCTTGACTATTTGACTCATCATGCATTATTGGATTAAGATGTACGATCAAGGGAGGTTGATTAGATTTATTAGGACCCACCATTTAAATCCTAATGGATACTTTAAAATAATAAATTTGATGGTATATGATACATCATTTGGAATCCTCACAACCATATTTGAAATCCTATAGACCATTAAATTTAGACTATAATGGATTTTTTCTTTATCTTAAAATTGATGTTTGCAAAACCATCATTTGATATTCCCATAGACATATTCAATATCCCACCAACCATAAAATTTAATTTCCAATGGATTTTTGTGGTGGCTTTAACTTGATGTTAGCGCAAATGTCGTATGATTTTTGACCAACTTTAAAGGCTTAGATCTTGAAGCACAAGAATCATGGAGGCACCAAATTTGTAGGAAATGTTCTTGATACTAAAAGGGATGAACCCACTTGATCCGATAGTCCTAAGATCCTTATAAGTATTTTAAAAAAAATTTCAATTGAGTTAAATTGTGTAATTATGCATGATGTCCATGTACCTAACATGGTCAAAAATGGATGTGTGTAAAATTAGTGAATTTTGATTGAGGAGCCAACTTTAAACATGCATAAATTTTATCACACTTTGGTGGATGACCTAAAACTTAATGTTTAACAACTAGGGACTAAGATTAAAAAAAACCCATATGATAATTTTTTCTTGAGACTACCACACATGTGAGATATGGACTCATCAATATGCTCACTTGGCTGTATTTGAGTTTCTTTGCAAATTGGTTAAGTATGGAAACTTAACAAATTTTGTCTGAGAGGCTAACTTTGAGTCTTCATATATTTTGTTGTGCTTTATTGGATGACCTAAAAATTGGTTCCTATGTTATTGGGACTAATGTGATCAAACCCATGTGACTAGTTCTCCCTAACTCATCCACACATGGCAATGATAACATAAAAAAATTACCTACTTAGAACTTTTGCCATTAGACCCAAAATGCCTAGATTAACACAATGATGAACCAGATGAATGCTATGCACTTCCATACTCATTCCAAGCACTCTTGACATCCCATATGGTCTCTACAACACTATCCATCTACTCATCCATTAGCAACCTAATCCATGATCTAATGACATTGATCACCATGAAGACCCGCTACTTACATATACAACTTTAAAAAGGTCCCTTAAACACCAAATGACACAAGGATCAACCTATACTATGAATAAAATATAATGGAATAGGAAATGGCATCAACAAAGCTTCAACATACCCTATGACATTATAAAAAAACCCTATACAATATCCTAACTATAGGGGGTTAACCCATTTTGACCTAAGGTTAAAATGGTCAAAAATAAAATTGAAAACTATTCTCAATAGGTAATTCCATGTGTGAATACCTAAATGTGAATATTATGGTCTCTTTCTAGGCCAAGTCCAAAGAGATTTTATGAACCTATAGGTCTACAGACCTGTAGGTCACCAATGGAATCAAATGTTTATCTATGGGAGTGTAAATGTTATTTTGAAAACATGATATTATGTACTAATCCTTATATAAAGCTCTAAATACTTGAAACTTAACTACTCAAATAATTAACACACTTTGTAACTCAAGTGGATTGTGTAGACTAAGTTGGATTGTGTAAGCCTAAAGGAGGACTATGATAGTTCTGAGTGAGTGATCTAGGTGATTTGAACCCAATGGAGTGGTGGAAAGTATCTCAAAACTTATTCAATATTATTCTAATATTTCATCATTTGTCATTTGGGTTTAAGATAATAAAATAGTAATAATAAGGTTTTAGGCCAAATGACTACCTACAACGCTATAATAGTCATCATGAGCAAAAAACACATGTTGATGATGGTTATTTGTGGAACCAAAAAGTGTAAGGGTTACAAGATATGTGAGTGAATGGTTAATTAATTAAAATACATCTCAATAAGTACCTCAATAAGTATATTTTAGTATAATAAGCTTAGTTTGGCTATCCTAACACTTAGAGGGCCTAATAACCATCCACATGTCTATCATATGCCTAAATGGGAGAACACTAACTGTGTGGTGTTATATGGATGAATATGGGTTTTAAAATAGGTATATATAATATGATTAATGTGTTTGAAATTATTATCAACAAAAAAATGATTAGGACCTACTCAAGAAACTCAAACTTCAAGGCCCAACACTCAAGAGACTCACACCATCACCTACATGGCTACCTATATGAATGTGTATTTTATGTGTTGGATTTGAGGTATAGAGGTATTTTAGTTGTTATAATAGTAAATATGTATTTTTAAATAGTTTTAAATGTGTTAATTATATTAAAACAATCAATAAATACATTCCCAAGTATTGACAAGTTGACCAACCCCAATGAGTACATATTACCCTGTCATAGGAAAATGGAGAAAGAGCATATTTATGATGGTTGTATAAGATAATAAATGGTTTGAATAGTTTATATTGATATTAATTATTATTTAAAACATTTATAATATCATAAATATGTTCAAAACCAATTTGACAAATTTAGTCTTAGGGTCTAATACTCAAGAAATTTAAATGGTACACTTACAGGCCTTATGAAGAATTTCAAGTTTGTCTCCAAAAGTTTGAATATAGTATGCATTTATTGTATTTGTATTGGGTTTATATGGTTATTAAATAATGTTTGGGTCATATAATAATATTTCATAGAGTATGGAAACTTTCTAATAGGGATATAAACTTAGAAAAGGATCATTAGGGCTAGAATGTCAAATTTGCTCTCAAACCCTCATTAAAGGAAAGATCATGATTTAATACTTTTCAGAGGTCAAATGATTTTGGAAAGTGTTTTAAAAATACATAGTATGTATTTAATAACTATTAAAACCTCTCCCAAGTATAAACCTAATAGCTGAATGACCTTTTGGATAGAAACACTCCATCAACCTATTGGAACAAGCTAACAAAGTCAGAAATGGTCAATTTCCTCATGTTGGAAGGTGAATGAAGAGATGCATGGGATAAAATGGTGTTATGGGGTGTTTATTCACCCTATTCCTTACCAATACTTTTTAATATTCAATATATTAAGGTCCATATATTTATGAACTATCCTTAATAATGTTACATACATAAAACCCTCCTAAAACCCTGTTAATGACTTGATGGTTATGTTTTCTCCTCAAATTAATTAAAATGATTTTTTTTATTTTAAATTATTTTTATTAACTATTTATTTATAATTGTAACTTTAATGGGACATATTTTTGAATATGTGGGCTGAGATAGTATGGAATTTTCCCTAAAAATGACTGTTACAAGCCTAAAAAGGTAGGTTTTCATGGTTTTTCTTGAAATTTAACTTAGTGACACCTATTAAAATCCATTATAACCATATATTATCTATAAAATACATTTTAATATTATTATAAATGTTAATAATATGGTATACAAAGGATGGAAACATCATTTGGAGGTTTTGAGACAACTAGTATTAAACAAATATGCCATCAAGAGCTCCTAACAGATCTATTTTACCTATATAAAAATCTTAGAGATGGTTTTGAGATTTAAAAGGAGTTAAAATATTACCTAAATTGTCTTTTAGATGTATCTAATCTATGAAAATAGTCCTCATGTAAAGTACTAAGCCTAAGATGAAATATATACTCACCATTGTGGTCTTTATTTGAATCAAGCAAGCTTTTCAATCAAATGTAGGTTCTTATAAGTTTGAATAAACTTGATTCTTTATACTCATCCTCACCAAGATGAGATAAAAAATTAAGTGTACTAGGATTATTTGGGATTAATATAAAAATCATGATAAATAATGCCACATGTCAAAACAAAGACTTTTAACTCCTTTTAGACCAAAAATGGATAGTTTCAAGAAAGAGGTTAATGAGTCATCCTAGAAGGTGAAGAGTCACTCCACACCACCACTGATAACTAAGAGAATCACATAAAGTACACAAATGTTGATAAAATACCTTATAACTACTTATTTATATATTTTCTTACTTGTAACTTGTTTCTCATGAGATGACACTTGTCATATGCAACTCTTATGCCTCTCCTCTCTTTCTTTATCACAATATTCTATATACATGCCTAATTTTGGCATTGTAACCCATAATAAACTTGAGTATAGTGAATAATTTATTATTTTATAAGCCATTAAAGAAATAAACAATCTACTTTTATGTTCTCTTATGCGTATATTCTAGTGTTCATGTATGAATGATTGATCTTGTTTGGTGTTGATTTAGTTCTCCTTAACATGTTGTATCATTATATTACTTATATGTAGTTTAAAATATTTCTTTCATGTCATATTAAGTGTCTAATTTGTCTTTTGAATACTAAGTGAGGCAATATTTCATTTTTAAAAAAGCATCCATCCTTGCCTAATCATCATTTACTACCTTCATATTGAAATATTAATGTGAGAGGAATAAATTAGGATTAGTGTCTGAATAGGTCAGCTTCATGATCATTGTGCATTTTTAGATATGTGTTATTGTTAAATAATTAGGTGCATCACCTCCCTAGTTTAGTTTGATTTCAGTTCTCTCTCCCTTTTCCCTTTCAAGTTAGTAGGTTTAGTGATAGTTCTTAAGTGATGCATCAAGGGAGCTATCCCTATCTATAATTTCAATCCATTATTTGGGTCACCCACTACCTAGGACTATTCCCATACTATCACTTAAGTGAGGAGGCTTGAATAACCTCCTCAAGGGTGTAACTTTTTATGATAACAAGAATAAAGGCAACTTTCACTACCAAGTGGGGCACCTACTCATACAAAACAATACTTTTGGATTGATCAATGAAGGTGACACTTTTCAGTTGGATATGGATATTGCATTAAATAAATTAATGTGAATATGCATAGTTGTGTAAATGGATGATCTTATAGTCTTCTCCAAGAGGATATCAGATCATATAAATGACTGAAGGAAAGTGTTTTACAGATGCAGAGACCAAGGGGTTTTATTAAATCCCCCAAAATGTATATTCAAGGTGACTAGAGGTAAACTATTGAGCCATATTATCTCTTAGAAGTGCATATCTATATATTTTTATAGAGTGAAGGTGATCTTGAAAATCTCATATCTTAGAACTAATAAATAACTAAAGTATTTCTTCAGTAAAATCAACTTCATAAGAAAATTTAACTCAAGTTTTGATAAGATAAACAAATCACTTAATAACATGTTTAATAAAGATGTCAATATTAGTTTGAGTAACGAAGAAAAGATGGCCTTAAACCAAATCAATAATGGATTTGTGAACATGCACATACTCATCATCCTAAACTACACACATCACTTTTACCTTACTCATTTGCCTTAAAACATTCTATGATTGCAATGTTAACATAGAAGGAGTTGGGAGATGAAAGGCTAGTGCATTTCATGAGAAACCCACTCAAGAATGTTTAACTTGAATATTACATGCTTAATAAATAAGATTTAACTTTGATAATAAGTTATGGCATTACATTATTAATAGTAGGGTGTTCTTTTTGGTACCTGATCTAGCCATGAAGGCCCTACTAATGTCAAATGAATTGAGAGAAAGGTGTGGCAAATGGATGACCATACTCTAGGAGTTTTACCTAGAGATATTGTTAATGAATATTATCTAAGGACAAGAAATTTTAAAAAGCATCACCAGGGTAGTTCCCAAAATCATTTGTCAACATCTATGTATGCACCTAAAAATAACACCATGTGACATTTACAATAAAAATATAATGATGATGTAATGACCTCTTATTTTATGCTCCATATTTAACTCTTTATCTCAAACCCCCCTCTATGCTTCCACATTCCTCTTTTGACCTCTTTCAACCTCTTTGATCATGACCTTCCTTGTCTTTTATTCATTATTTTAAAAACTAACCATGAGTATCAAAACCACTACCCAAGATGATAGAACCACCCTAGCTAGTTATGAAACTACCCCTCAGTTTTCACAATCACCACAATAATTATGCAAATTAAGAGGTATTTTTTCCATATAAGGGTGGTTTTGTCAACATAATAAATAATTTTGAAACCACCCCTATATAGAGAATCAATTCTATCATAGTGGAAATGCTTTCCAAAAATGTCTCCTATAACTCCCATTTTCATATGTTTTTCAAAATTAGCTTCACATTTCTTATTCCTGACACTTTTATTCAGTTCTAATCATGCCCAACTCACTCACTCTTCCAATTTTAGCCTTCTTAAATTCATCTCAAGTTGAACTCCCTATCATAATTAGTTGAACTCTCCCATGCAAACTCCATTCTCTTACTATAAGAAGGTCAATTTTGGCCTGATTTTAGATCCAAAAATTTCCAATAAAGATGGTTATTGAGAAGCTTTTGCATTCACATCTCTACTATAATTTCCAAAAGATTCAACCCCTAGTATTTTAAATTTGACTACACATCTATAAATGAATAATTTTCATTGATGAAATAAACACATACCTTGCAAGCCAAGACATCAACCAGCCTTAATTTAGCTACTCTTATTTTTTTGGATTGTGTATTCTTCCCTTTTATATCTTATTCCAAATTTTTTGCATCCTTCAACTAGAGTGTTTTTTGAATTTAGATAAGATCATATAAAGATATCATGTTGAGGATTTGGAGTTATTCTCATTTCTAGTATCTATTATTTATTAGATTATATTTAATATATATATTTATTATAATTAAATTAGTTTCCCTTTTAAAAGAGAAAATAAGAAAATTTGATAGTGAAATAGATCTACCTCTTTCATTTGTCTTCGCTACCAAAAACATAATTAGTTTTGATTTTTTCTTGCATTAAATATATTTGTTTATTTTTAAGTTAAAAGCACTTATTATTAACTATTACAAAAAGATTTATTATTAAATATTCAATTCATTCAATCCAAGACAACTTTTCTTTAGTCAAAATGTAGACAATCTTTTTGTACTTAAAATAATTACTTGGGTAAACATAGAAACATAAGAAACTATAGGTGAATGTATGAAGGTTTTGGATTATTATTATTATTATTTTTTTTAAGATTTAAAATAATTTTTATTTATTTCTTTAGAAACATAAACATTATAACTTATATATTTTGTTTTCATCCTACCAATTTATTAGAAAATGATTGTTTGTAGTAAGTTAGAAAGGTTGAGAAGCTAACCTAGTTTGCTTAAAAAGAAGGTTCATAGAAAGTGTTTCATTGATGATGTTTTAGATAAGATATATTATCATACTACTTGTATACAATATATTTAATTCATGAATTTATTCCATGTCACATAAACCAATCAAAAATAAATAAAAACATATCATCTAGTTTGCATGTAAATAGATCTAGGAAAAATCAGTATCTTACATAGTAGTATAAGTTTCTTCCATCTCTCATTGTATGAATTCAAAATAATGAAAAGGATAGGAAATTTTTTTTTAATTTCATTTTTTCATTATTTTTATTGTTTACTTTCATCAAGTATTCATAGGTTAAAAACCTAGAAAATCCTAAAACAATCAATAATAAAAGCCTTTCCATTCATACAAGCAACCATATAACAAAAAAATACTTGCCATTTTTGTAAGTAACCACATAATATAAAAATCATTTACCATATATAAAATTAATCATATCCTACATAATCATTTTCCATCCATAAAATCAATATATATCAAAGGCTTGCTTAAATATTTCAACAAGTACACTTTTCAAGCCATTGACTAAAAAAGTTCATACACTTTTCCCTAGCTTCCACCTAACATATTTTAGATGAACCTTATCAAGAAAACTTGTATTTTTTGACATGGTCTATTCCTTATAGTTATATCACCTAGTCCCACCATCATCATATATTCTAACATTAGTGTTGAATTGAGTTGTAGGTCTTTTGATCCACTCCAATTCCCGACCTTGTCGTAGAGTCCTTATCCACTTTAGAAGAATAAGAGTGCATCCTTAATCCACATATAATTTTTCTCTCATATAATGAGGTACATATATATAATCATATCCAATCTTATTCACCCATTCATCACATCTTTATCTCCTTAGGTATAACCTCACTTATATCATTCATACTTAGTGGATGACATTTGTGTGTCAAAGTCAACTCGATAGACTAGATACTATCATATGAGTCATTCAACCTAATCTCCCCCATTTACCTAAGTCTAAAATTTACCAAGAGATATAAATTCTTATAATATTAAATACTGAAGGTCCTTAGAGCTCTATCTCCACATAGTTTGATGCTCTCAATGAGCATCAGGTTGATATCAAGGTTTTTTGGTTATATCATGAGAATAATTACCACTACCTATCCAAAATCCCATTCCACCCAACAGATATTAAAAACCAAAGTCCATCCATTATTTTAGTTTCCTCATTTGGACCTTGAGGAGTTAACTGCATAGGTTAACAAGTGCTAATTTGTGTGGATATAAGTACTTGATATATGACATCATAGATGATGATTGGTGCATGGATAGAGTCAAATATATTTTGAATAATGAGTGTTAAAAGGACCTAAAATCCACATAAAATAGGGAATTATGCTTAATAATTAATAATTTCATGATTAAATTTTTCACTATCTATAGGAGAAACTACAAAGGTATATATTTGAGGTGCTTCAATAAAGAGGAAGTAGTTGGATTACTCAGAGATTTCCATGGAAAATATGGGACTGAGCATGGTTTAGGAAGTACTACCAATCATCAAATACAATGGAAAAGAAACTATTGGCCACATATTTTTAAGGATATGCATCTAAATGTGAGGAATTACCATACCTACCAAGTTACTACACCTCGTGAATGTACTCTACCTATGCCTCTATTGTCAGTCATTGAGGCTTAACCAATTGCTAAATGGGGATTGTAATTTGTGGGGCTAATCAATGCCAATTATTATGTTGGACAAAATTTCATACTTATAGTGATGGATTTATATACTCATTGGGATAAATCCAAACCATTCAAGAATTGATGTAGTCATTTAATTCTTGGAGGAGCACATTGCTACAATTTTGTTATGCCCACCATGTTAGTATGTGATAATGGCCTTGATTTATCCTCCCTAAAATTACATGAATAGGATTATGGTTATTAGGTAACTCTTAAATTTTATTCAAGTTATTATCTATAATGTAATGGGTTGGCAAAATCAACAACTAAGAATTTGTTGAATATAATTAAGAAAATGTTAGGAAGAAACCCAAGGGATTGGAATAATATGTTTAAATTTTCTTTGTGGTCTAATAGAACTAGGATCAAATATTGTTTAGGATGTCCCCTATCACTTGGTATATGGCCAATATAATATCTTCCCAACTAATCTAAAGATATATACCTTTTTGTTCATAAAATAATACATTTGAACTAATCATCTAATAAAAGCCAACCTCTTGAACCTCATATAGTTAGAAAAAAAATGAGATGAAACCGTGATGCATTTTATTAGACATCAATAGGTATTCAAACATTGGTTTGACCAAATTTCCAAAGTAAAGGTATTTCTAATCTCATATCTAGTCCTCTTATGAGATACAACTCATGATAAAAAGGGAAAACATGGAAAATTTGATGCATCATGCCTTAGTCCCTACCAAATCTCTAAAATCCTAGGTAAGAATACATTCCACCAAAGGTGTCTTACTATATAGGATGTTCCATTTCCTATCAGTGGATAATTCCTCAAGTATTACTTCCAATCTTGAGTGGATGGGAAGCCCCTATAAATATATTTTCTTTTACTTTCTATTTTTCTTTCATGTCCCTTGTTTGTTATATTAGGTTTGCTTTTGTTTGTTTTCTATTTTTATTCCTTGTTGGGTTTGTCCCAACTATTTTTTCCTTGTTGTTCCCTTATTAATCAAAGAAATGAAATAAGGGGTTGTTATAAAGGTAATAGAGGTGGCACTCAAAGAGATTAATCATAATTTAAATTGAATAACTTGTGTGAACTATTATTATTGATTTGTTCATTTCATAAATTATAAATGTCAATGATTTATAACAAAATGGGTGGATTTTATAAAAAACTATTTTATTTTTTAGAGCCATCCATTTCACTTAAGGAAATATATGCATAAAAATGCAACAATTCTCTAGTTTTGGTTTATATTGAGTTGTCATAAACTTGTTTATTTATTTACACTTGTGGCTTGGTCCCCAACCCTCTATGGATGAAATTGAAAAATATCCTTTAAAAATAATTGATTTAATATACAAAATATAAGATCTAAAATTATCCTCAAAAGGGTGATCTCAGTAACCTCCACCATAGGCTTGCCATCCTAGTTGGTAGTGGATCAATGCCTTTGTAAGAGATTAGAGGTATCTTTGTTAGGGATATAAATTATTGGTTGGTAGTAGAAAAAAGACCATACCACTTCCCCTGAAATCTAAATTGTAAAATATTTTTCCTTCAACAACTCTATCCTTATTCACATTTGAATTACTACATGTGAATGCAAATAAAATGAATAAATCACTCAATCACACACATATATGGATTTGGTAGGATTTTGGTTTTATATGTCACTTATTCTTATAAACTTTAGTGCCTTTTAATTTTGGAATATTATAAAAAATTACTTTCAACTAATTTTTTCTTCTTCTTATGAAATTAGAGATTCTCGATTCTCAAAATACTCAGGAGTATTTCCCAATGGGAGTCACCATTTATTGTTTCTTATATAACACACCCTATTCTTCAAACTAAAAGTGGGGACCCTCTTTTTAATTTGAATTCTAATCTTATACCTTTCAGTATTTCATTGTGGTTGATTGTTTTAAATCAACCTTCTTGTAAATCTACAAGATAATTAGTTTTAAGTGACTGAATGGGGATTTACTTTAATGGCTTTGTATTTCTTTAGTTTAGTCCAATATTTTATCTATAAGTGAGTTATTTTTAATTCATAAATTTACATCAATCTAATAAGTCTTAGTTTATTTGTTTTCTTATGTTTTGAAACACATTTTACAACTTCCATTTATACTATTTTGCCTTATGTTTGTCTGGATTACTTAATTTTTTATAGTTTTCTACCTCTTTTACTAAACAATTATTATCAATTTTTACTTTAATTTCAATTTGAATCACTAAATTTTTATAAGGTGCGAGTATATAACTTTGTTTTTTTTTAATAAAAATGGACTAAATTAGATTTGGATCGAGAAAATGACTAAGTAATTTCATGGTTTTCATTCTATACTTAGTCATCTTTAGCCTTAGACTTAATCATTTTAATTTGAATTTTTATATCCATTTATTTACAAATACTTAGCCATTTATTTTCAAATGCTTATCCATTGATTTTTAAAATCAAATCACTGATGGTGCATTTCATATTGTGCATATAGGTAACCAAATAATTTGGCCTTCATGATTTTTGATAAAAGAGTATTCATAGGTTTTGCACGAATAAGAGTTTACAAAAGTTAGGACAACTTCATGGGAATTGTTCAAATTTCTATGTCTTTAGAGAAAATGTTCTAACTTAGTAATAAAAAAAGTTATGAAAAAAAGTTCTAAGCAAAATTATCAAAGGTAAAAATTGTGAAGAATAAGTTCAAAATAAAAGTTTTGATGACAAAATTTATGAAGACTTGGGTATTTGGAAAAAATATCTTGATAGAAAAGTCATGAAGAAGAGAATAAAAGGCCTATGTAAACTTTTGTGATAATTATATTAAAACTTTTGGTATGAACAAAAGTTCTGAATGTCAAATATCAAACACAAATCATGATGACACAAGATCCAAAGACTTGGGTCTTTAAAATGAATGAGTAAGAGGTATTGAGGAAATTTTGAAGAATGAATGTAAGGATATCCCTTTCACAAGAATGATTATTTCATCTTTTGTGTGATAATTCTTTATCAAAGAACATGAAGATATCTAAATCCATGAAGGTTGAAAGCTGATTGAAGTTTATGAAGATAGAATCCTCGAGGAAAGGCCATGTGGTATCTATTTAGAGGGCATGGAAGCATGGGAGCTCATAGCTACTAAACATTGGAATAAAGTAAAAAGTGTTTAGGGAATGATGTATGGTATCAAAAAACCAAAAGATTAAGTGCTAAGGAGAATATATATATATATATATATATATATATATATATATATATATATATATATATATATATATATATATATATATATATATATATATATATATATATATATATATATATATGTTGTGTGGTAGTTTCCAAGAATCTTGAAATCTTGGTAGGATGGAGCCATCAAACCTAAGAAAGCTCAAAATGAAGTATAGGTGATTCTTTAAGGTTAATAAGCAAATGACACATTGGCTATGTAGTCAGCAAGGCATGAGCCTAAAACTAATAGCTTGCCTATCTATTTAAACAATCAAAAAGTTGGGAATAGACTACACATCTGATTTAATTTATAGAATTAAATTTTAGTCCAATTTTATCATGATTAAGACATTAATATTTAGCATGGCCTGCCCTTAGGATTAAGCATGAGTCATAAAGGAAAAAAATATATGCCTTAAATAGGTTTGGATCTAACTGCATAGGATGTGGGTGGCTAACTATCCTTATGTAATCTCAATTATATTCCCTTATGGGCATTCATTTTTTATTTGGTCTAACTTGGTCC